>WSYH01002592.1:0-83534 GCA_036426205.1 Ascaphus truei
CTCTCTCTCTCTCTCTCTCTCTCTCTCTCTCTCTCTCTCTCTCTCTCATGAAATATACATCAGGGCGCTGTTGATGCATAAAATCAGCATTGTGGATAGGAATTAACCTCAGAGAAAATAACGTCTGTTTAATGATTTTTATCATGTGTCCATTATTAAATTGGACAATATTTCCAACTTTAGCAACATCAAATAAAAATACCACATTGTGTGCACATTCCCACGTCCCCGACAGGTCTGCAACCCTGCCCTTCCCCATTATCTCATAGCATACAATGCTCACACTGCAGCCAGGGATTCTGGGTAATGACATGCAAATGAGCACTCACAATGTATCACTCGTTGCTTCTTATGCATTTTAACATGGAACCCTATAAATGCACAGTAGGCCTGCTGTAAAACTTTGTGAGGTCGCACATGCTAGGACTGCTTGCCTGCCATGCATGCATGATCGAGGCTTGCCAGCCGCGCATGCGCACGCGTGACCGGCAAACTCCAATCGTGCATGCATATGAGTGGTCAGCAAGCGCTGATCACGTTCGCTACATGTGCAGTTGGTGCTAGCCGTTCGCGCATGCGCCGTCATGCACGTGACTTCGCAGTCTGCATTCGTGACTGCACATGCGTGAAATGTGTCTCGCTTTTTGCTGGGACAATCAGGATTAACACAGTGTGCGTCCCTAATTCTGAATGGGGCTCCTGCTGTGTGAATCCTACCGGGCTGCATCAGTCTGTAAGAGACACGCAGAGAGAGCAGACAGAATCCGTCTCTCTCCCTGCGCGTCTCTAACAGGTGAACACGCTGCTTTTATTTTAATAACGTATTATTGAAACAGGGGGTCCCCCCGAGCTGAACTGCATTCATTGCAGCCTCGAGGACCCCCTTTTTCCTGAGTTACAGGTCCCAGTATGGGGTGCCAGTATCTCCGCCATGTTTAAATTCTCTTGCAGCATGGCCCATGTGATGGGGGCATTTAAACAATGCAGAGGGGTACCGGGGCCTGTAACTCGGGGAGCAGTTAAACCCACCCTGCAATAACTTGGGGAGAGACACCTGAGAGATATACCAGATTTGCATATCCAATTAGCTGACTCACAACCCCACACCTCACACCAGATTTCCACAAGGTCTATCCTGACAAGCCAGGCCATAATGCACCGTGCAAGCGAGGGGGTACTGCGAGACTAGAAGTGTGAGCGCAACAAACTGCTGGATAGCTCCACTGTGGCAGCATACTTCTGAGCTCTACTGCTCACACTCGTACCTAATCACACTCATGGACAGTATAATATGAATATATATATTGAGTCCCAGCACTCAAAATCAAAGAATGTAAGTATTTAAATGTATCATATTGTGTATAAATGATTGAAGCATAATTCAAAAGAACAATCTCTTTACGCACAATAGGTGCAACATGAGACAATTGTCACTCAGACTGAGTTTTTAGAATATGCAGAATATCTACAATCAGAATGACTCAAAAAAAGCTATATTTAAACAATGCCATGTGTAGCAAAGGCGCAGAACAATAGAACTGTCGGAAAATGCTGAATTTTATGCAAGGCACAAAAAGAGGACTATGAAGTTGTTAAAAATTGCTTCAGAGCAGTACATTACCATAGAAGTGTATGTAGATAAGATTGTATAAAGCACACAGCAGAGAAAAAAGTGTCAAATGTCCATAACCCACCATGCTGCAGGGGGCGCAATATCCATAACCCACCATGCTGCAGGGGGCGCAATATCCATAAATCCACCATGCTGCAGGGGGCGCAATATCCATAACCCACCATGCTGCAGGGGGCGCCATATCCATAACCCACCATGCTGCAGGGGGCGCCATATCCATAACCCAGCGTGTGCATGGGGGCGCCCAGTTTTTATTCCATAATCCCACCTATGCTGCCAGGTGGACCAATATTCCTAGTTAATCCAACCATGCTTGCTAGGATGGGCGCATATTATCCATAAACCCACCTATGCTGCAGGGGGCGCCATATCCATAACCCACCATGCTGCAGGGGGCGCCATATCCATAACCCACCATGCTGCAGGGGGCGCAATATCCATAACCCACCATGCTGCAGGGGGCGCAATATCCATAAACCCACCATGCTGCAGGGGGCGCCATGTCCATAACCCACCATGCTGCAGGGGGCGCCATGTCCATAACCCACCATGCTGCAGGGGACGCCATGTCCATATCCCACCATGCAGCAGGGGGCGCAATATCCATAAACCCACCATGCCTTAGGGGGCCGCCATTTCCTAACCCACCATGCTGCAGGGGGCACATATGCCATATCCCCTACCTGCAGCAGGGGCGCAATATCCATAAACCCACCATGCTGCAGGGGGCGCCATGTCCATAACCCACCATCTGCAGGGGGCCGCCGTCCATAACCCACCATGCTGCAGGGGGCACAATATCCATAACCTATCATGCTGCAGGGGGCGCAATATCCATAACCCAGCATGCTGCAGGGGGCGCCATGTCCATAAACCCACCATTGCGTTGAGAGCTATCATGCAGCTGGTTTAGCTCAATGCTGGTGCTGCTGCCCTGACTAGCAGAGGTTGTTGGGCCTCACTGTACCTCCTTGCTTGCAAGATGACTTAGGACCTGGCTTGTCAGCATTGACCTTGTGAAAATCTTTTTGGAGGTGTGGGGTGTGAGTCATTTAAATATACTTTGCATATCCGATTAGCATATCTCCCAGGTATGCTCCTTTTTGTGCACAAGTGTCTCTCCACAAGTTATCTCAAGGTGGGTTTGAGGGGGGTATATATAGCGCATGGGACTATATAAAAATACCCCCCTCTCTTTCTTTTTCTCTCTCCTCTCCAGCAAAATTCATCTTTCAGGGTTGGATAGTTCTGAGTGAATTAAATGTCGTAACATTTGTCAAAACGAGTTTAATATAAAAATCCGTGGGTGGATTTCATAACGTGTGGCATAGCGGTGGCCCGCAGTACCGCAAGCGTTTGAATAAAGGTAGGCGATTGTGCATTTTTTTAATAGACGAATCTGTAGCTGAAAGGAACCAGCAAACTGGAGCCGGTTTTCCATTTCTGCGGCAAATTCTCCCATCTCGAGCATCACGTGGATCACTGTGAACGGAAGCGGCGCCCTGCGTACCCGGGATGCGTTTCGCAAACACGGCTTCAGCAGAATCTGAAGGGACATCCAATGTGCACATAAATCTTATTCATCTATAGAATGTGTAGATTTTAATTGTACACATGTAGCGAGTCGCATTGTTCCCCATGAAAACGCAACAAAGCTGGCGGAATATCACCTCGTGTTTGTAGGATTCGGGGGCGTATTATCACATTGCATCTTAATGCACATGAGGAAATGATGAAGCTTGATACATCGTTAAGTGCGTTTCTGTTTGTTGATACATTGCTTTAATACAGCAGAAAGACGCTATACAGGACTCCCTTTCTCCAAGAAAAGAATCAAGCCACACAAATTGCTGCTTTAAAAGGTTTTTAGTTCCGGATAGCAGAATATTGAAGGCCAGCACAGCAGCATAATAAATCCATGCTTTTAATTCAAAATACAATGAATTATTCTGGTCCCTGAACCCTTGCTGCGGGAAACGAAATATTGTCTTCTTGTTAGTGAGATGTACTGATTTTATTAACCAACATGACTTTGTGGTAATTCTACCATTTGCATAGGTTAACGCAATGAATTATTAATGTTATCCTTTAAATACACAATGTGTAGCTCTGCTCTATTACAGGCGTGGCAACCCTACTCCTCAAGAGCTACTGTACCAACAGGCCAGGTATTAGGGATATCCCTGCTTCAGCACAGGTGGATCCATCATTTTGGCAGCCACCTGTGCTGAAGCAGGGATATCCTGAAAACCTGACCTGTTGGTAGCTCTTCAGAATTGGAGTTGGTCACCCCTGCAGTAAAACAATGGGAGAACACACATATAATGTGATCCATCAAGTTCGGTCTTGAGCCTGTTGCTATGAATATTAAATATAATGTGCACAGAGTGTGAAATATAACGTTCATTTAGAGCTATCCAATAGATCTTTTTTTTCAAATATAAAAAGGGGGCTTCAAAAGATGAGTTGCATGTATGCTGTACTGCAGGCCTGGTCAACATGCGGCCCGCCTGGCCTCTCTGTGCGGCCCGCCTGGCCTCTCTGTGCGGCCCGCCTGGCCTCTCTGTGCGGCCCGCGATGACTCCGGTCGGGCGCCAGTTAATTAATTAAATTAAAAAAAAAAGTTTAAAAAATGGCGGCGATTCCCCTCCCAGCGCGCATGCGCAGGGCCCGCCCCCCCCCTGCTCCCCCTCCCACGCTCGCAATGTGGGACGGAGGGGGAAGTAAAACAGCCAGCTCCTCTGCGGCAGAGGATTGGATGACTGTGGTAGAGCGTGCTGTGCCCCCAACTCGCAAGTCAAGTCCTTCCCTGGCGCTCCCTCCTGTGTTTCCTCTCGCCCTCCTTCGCTGGCAGAGGCTGCTGCTGCGTGTACCAGGGGGCTGCGTGTGTACCAGGGGGGCGCTGTGCTGCAGGACACCGCGGGCTGCGTGTACCAGGGGGGCGCTCTGCTGCAGGACACCGCGGGCTGTGCACCTGGGGGCTGCGCGGCTCGGAACACGGCCCCAGCCTGGCACGCGCCGCGGCGCTGCTGGAAGCGGCCCTCCCGCACTGCGCGGCAGTGAGCAGCTTCCTCCAGCCTGCAGCCCAAGTCTCTACTGCAGCCAGGTACATGTCACTGCCTCACCTGGTGCTGTCCTGTCCTCCATTGCGGTGCCACGCTGCTCACTGAGTCCGTGTGTGTGTGTGTGTATGTGTTCCCAAGGAATTATACATTCTTTTGATTTGACGTGCATGGGGGGTGATTTGAGGTGCAGGGGGGGGGAAGGCGGAGAATGATGTGAGGTGCAGGTGGGGCTAGTGATTGGATGTGAGGTGCAGGGGGGGAGAATGATGTGAGGTGCAGGGGAGGGAGAATGATGTGCGGTGCAGGGGGGAGAATGATGTGCGGTGCAGGGGGGAGAAGGATGTGAGGTGCACGGGGGGAGAGTGATGTGAGGTGCAGGGGGGAGAGTGATGTGAGGTGCAGGGGGGGAGAATGATGTGAGGTGTATGGGGGGGAGAATGATGCGAGGTGCACGGGGGGAGAAGGATGTGAGGTGCAGGGGGGTGGGATGTGTGTGGTGTGCAGGGGTGTATTGTGTGTTTGATGTGGAGAGGGGGTATTATGTGTGTGGGTGAGGGGGAGAGATGGGGGTATGAGAGATAGATGGGGAGTATCGCAAAGGTTGTGAGGGGTTCTGGGGGAGATATATGAGGAGGAGGAGGAGGATGAGGAGGAGGAGGAGGATGAGGATGAGGATGAGGAGGAGGATGAGGATGAGGAGGAGGATGAGGATGAGGATGAGGATGAGGATGAGGAGGAGGAGGAGGAGGAGGAGGAGGATGAGGATGAGGATGAGGATGAGGATGAGGAGGAGGAGGAGGAGGAGGAGGAGGAGGAGGAGGATGATGATTTTATCCGTGCGGCCCAATTTTTTTTTCCTTGGAGCAGTTCGGCCCTTCTCGCTTTACGAGTTGTGCAGGCCTGCTGTACTGTAAGAAATGCGTTACATATTCATGTGATCATGTATAAACTGAGCCAGCACATTATATACAGAATGGGTAGAATTCTCTTCTGCTGCTGAGAGGAAATCACTGCGAGTAAAAATAGAGACAATACAAGGGCTATGTTTGCAATGACAGAGAGGGCTCGCGTCTTATGGAGTAAAAAGCTTTTCTGAAAGGGATGAATAGCCAACTATTTGTTGTAACACAATACATCAGAACGAGGTAAACATACTGTAATTACATATCTGAAAAGGATGGGCTAAGAATTCATGTAAAACAAAGACTATAACAGCAAACCTACAAAGAAATGTTAGATAACCAGCATTAACGCACCAATTCCCCCACATCTCAATTCTCTTTAACCTCAATAGATCTTGTGGGGGGGGGGGGGGGGGGGTCTAACATAATGCATTCTGCTCTAGAGACCCCCCAATTGCAGGTTAACTAGATTTTAAAAATGTGTGCAGGTTTCTGGCAAAACAAGACAAATATCACCACAGTGTCCCCAAAAGAAAGCCGCTAACTCAGGGGGTCTCAACTCCACCCTCAAGACCCATCCCCCAACACATCAGGTTTTAAGGATATCCCTGCTTCAGCATAGGTGGCTCAGGTGAGCAGATAAAAACACAAAAAACACAGCGCACAACGCTCATAGTGCATTAAAAATTATATTGACATAAACAATAAAAAAGGTGAGTATCGTGCGTACATCAAGATAGTATTAAACAAGCATTTTCGGGATAATTGTTACCCAAACACCACGTGGAAGCCGGATCAGATGTCCTCGCATGTGTGTGGAAGCTGGTTCCTTGGACACCGGTTCCTGTTCAGGTAAGTATGGAGTCTCTGATAGTTCTTGCTCCCATATACGAATCAACACGTTTGCAGCTCTACCGTAGAATGCTGCTTCAAGCGGAGCTCCACGCCAGCTGAGATCCTCTCTCTCCCCTCCGTTCAGACACTTCCGGGTTGGTGACGTCACCGCGGGGTTCTCGACGATATTGGCGCCGATTTCACTGGGTCAGCTCGCCGTACTGGGGCAGTACAGTTGAAGGCAATACTGCTAGTAACTTTTCCAACGCGTTTCGAAACCCGTGGGTTTCTTCATCAGTGAATAAAAGATATTCCCAGTGAAATCGGCGCCAATATCGGCGAGAACACTATGAGCGTTGTGCGCTGTATTTTTTGTGTTTTTATCTGCTAGTTTTAGGGGGTTCCTGAGCCCTCCCTATACCACAGCTGCAGACGCTCAGATTTGTCCAATTAAGGTCACGTATTTTACCTTACATATTCATCACTTCACGTATAACATTAGTTGCACACTTTTTTCCTCACCTATTGGCTCAGGTGAGCACCTGTGCTGAAGCAGAGATCGATTGAGTCACCTGTGCTGAAACTGGGATATCCTGAAAACCTATCTTGTTTGTGGGGGTTGCACACCCCCCGATCTACAGTAATGATATCTCTTAAGGGGATACCTTGGAGAATTTATCCCACTGCCTATTACATACTAAGCAAGCGCTTTCCGTGACCGGGAATCAAACTCAGGTCGCAGCGGTGAGAGCGCCGAATCCCGGCCACTAGACAACCAGGGAGAATAAATGTATGAATGATAATTCCCTTCTCGGAAGCAAGAACACATCTGACAAATAAAAAACAGTTGCTTGGTGATTCCCGATCATTCTGAGGCATTAAAGTCAGACTGGGTCCTTTAAAACTTCATTGGTTTACTGTATGGTCCCGAACTTTGAATTTCTCACTTTTGTGTTTTTAAATTCTGGCCCTTATGGAATTGAGTGAGTGGAATGCAAGTTTGGAAGAAGTGCGATAATTTAACCGCAAGGAACACACTTATAAACATCATGTTGTGTGAACATGCAGGTTATACAGCATGCGGGGATGTGCAAGATCATTTGGTTTGTAGAAATGATGAGTTAACTAGTGGGCGTAGGGGAACAGCTGCCAATTGATTTAAAACTTAAAATCTACAAATATAGAGATGTCCAGCACCATGCAAAAATAGAGTAACGTACATATGGCAAAAAGAGACTACAGTGTCATTAGTGCCAAAAAAAAGGTTACCATGCCAAATGTTATTTACAAACGCAAGTAGAAAAATCTGAATATATCAAACTACATAATCAAGCACATACCTTACATCAGGAGCACTCGAAGACTGAGCCACCTGTGCTGAAGCAGGGATATCCTGAAAACCTGACCTGTTGTTAGCCCTTGAGGACTGGAGTGTCTCACCCCTGCCTTACATAAAGCTGGCGCAAATGGCATAGCACATATAGTATCATACATACTAATAAAATGACAGACGTATAAAGTAAAGGTTGGGCAAAGTTTTTCAGCCCAATATACAGTAGCTCCTTTTCATGCCCAGACCCCTAAAGCCCAGCTCTATAGTGTGCTATTAATGCGGGGGGCTCAACTCCAGTCCTCAAGCTCCACCAACAGGTCAGGATTTCAGCATATCCCAGCTTCAGCACAGGTGGCTCAATCAGAGGCTCAGTCTTCGACTGCTGAAGGAGATACTGATTGAGCCACATGTAGTGAAGCGGAGACTGTTCGAGCCACCTGTGCTGAAGCAGGGACTGATTGAGCCACTTCTGCTGAAGCTTGGATATGCTGAAGACCTGACCTGTTTGGGGAGCTTGAGGACTGCAGTTGAGCCCCCCTGGCATAGAGTAAGATGCCCTACGTATTAGCATTCTAAAAACGGCGTTGGGATACTTGAATTTGTGTTCAGTCGCAAACCTCCAAATCAAATCTCAATAGACCTGTCAATCAATGGTCTCAGGTTGAAGTAGATTTTTTATTCGGTGGGGTTTTTGGTCCTGGACAGAAAATGTATATTTTTAGATATTCCTAACACAATAAAAATCAGCTGAGGAAACGTAGTATTATTATGTCACTCCACCCCAACTAATGATCCACCGTATAAAAGAAAAACCCCATATTGGAGCTTTTGCGCACAATTGTTGGGTAACCTACGGTGATACTTTAGTGCATTGATGCTAAGAGACATACTGGGCCATATTTCTTATGCAGCGCTACTCCAGGGAGACACTTTCTGTCACTGCTTAGTGAACATGGCTCTTTATAGTCTGTACAAGGAATGGCCTGTAAAATATCTTCTGCTCCGGAAGGTGTCCTGTGAAGTAACATTGTTTTCAAATGTGACCCTTTTTCACCCATTCACCTGAACGTCTCAGTATATATGGCCCAATGTATGTTCCAAATGGTTCTAGTAGCATCAATATACCCCAAATGGCAATTTAACAGTTTCCATCATTGAATAATTTCCCCCTAGCTCTGCCATTTCCCTTTTGCTATTGGTAACTCTACAGAATAACATTGCTGATGGACGGTTTTCGTTCACGTTTATTTTCATGTCCAGACACCCCGAATCATGATAACTGCTTTCTACGCGCTGCATCATATGTCATTCTATTGCTTGAAACAGGATTAGGTTCCTTCGAGACCTTGAAATACACTCTTGAGTGTTCTCTGCTTTCACTTGGTGATGGTGCAACGTGCTTGTACATGTCTTTCAGCATTTACCTCCCCAATTGTATCGCACGAGACATAATTCAAGTACATACTGTACCTGTTTGGATTGCGATTGCTTGTGAAGCCCCTGAACTACAGCATCCTGCATCCATTCATATAATGACCCTTAGACCTCAATTGTGGCATTTCCTTTCATAAGCAATTGTTTCATCGCTCCAGTTTATTCCATTTATTCCAGCCCTTCCAATCCTCCTTCCTGCCCTTGTCAAATCTGCTCTACAGAGGCATCCCTTGATCTCTCTAAATTATGCATCATTATCCTATTACATTTTCGCTCCAACGCACTAGCGCAGAATGTCTTGTTCCCTAATCTTCTTAACGTCATCTTGACCTATTCAGCTCTCTTTAAATTCCAATTCATTGATTATGTACATACAAAGCTATCAATTACCTCCAGGCAACCCTTGTTTTCCATCAAATTTGGGTTTGTTTATTTTGTGGACGGATACATTATGTTCATGCCATGTGTTTAAGTACAGGTTCAGCAACATATTCGGGGGGGGGGGGGGGGGTGTTTGCCTTGCTCTGGACCAATATACCTATAAATAATGGGTGAGTATCTCTCCCAGTTAGTAAGGTTAAACTCGATGGACATACAGATGAACGGCATGCATTATTGCACTTATTATTGTATGATAATGAGCAAAGTTGAGCAATAAGTGTGCAAAATTGCTCCACTTGGCTTGTTACCCCTCTATTAGTTTGCATTCCAAATTGCACAAAAACAGTAGCACCTTGTACAATAACGCATTGAAAGTCCAGCCAGCGGAAATGTGTGACTGTGAGACAGGGAGGGCAATAGCGTCTGCTTCTGTACATCTGGATGCCTTTTGTTACATCAACTCTATGATGTTACCACAGTATGTTACTGTGTACTATGTTACTATGTTATTGTGTTACTGTATTACTATGTTACTACTGTACTATATGTTACTGTGTTACTGTATTACTATGTTACTGTAATATTGTGTCACTGTGTTACTGTATTACTATGTTACTGTATTACTACGTTACTGCGTTATTGTGTCATTGTGTTACTATGTTACTGTATTACTACATTACTGTGTTACTGTGTTATTGTGTTACTATGTTACTGTGTTATTATTCTCCAACTGCAAACCAGGGGGAGCATAAAGGGAAATAGAACAACAAACAAAGAACAATCTAAGTGCAGACAGTTTTTAAAAGGGTGTATAAATTTGTGTTGTCTTGGCTCCTATGTGTTGCCTACTTACAAGATGTAAGTCAAAAACAAGCGGTTTTGACACACAATGGTCTCTGCTAGGAGGATTTCTTAACCAGGTAGTGGGATCTCCAACTCTCAGCTCAGCAGCAGTGTATATGTAAAAGAAATAATACCATAGTGCAGACCAGTAACAATAAAAAACTCGACTTTATAGGGTAAAAATAAACACTTACAATAAAAACAAGTGGTTAAGGCATGTATCACACTGATAGTGATTGAGGAGAGAAAATGGTTAGCTCCAGGCTCACCCGCCTCCTCCGGTGTGACTGCGTGTGGACCACCGCTCTCTGTGACCTTTCACCTCCACTGGTGACCGCTGTCTTGCCGGTCTAGTCCCCTCGTAGATACCCTCTTATGTGGGCTATTCGGCTCCCTTTGCTGGGTGTATACAGGTGCTGCAGAGGACTTGGACTCCAGCTCTCTCACCGGTCGATGGTCCCGCCTTGCTTGCTCCGATGCGTCACTTCTGCTTAGTCCCGATGCGTCACTTCCGGTCGCGGCTGTGTGAGTGTCAGCTCCCAGATCTCTCCTCTCAGGGCGGCTACCACTCTACGCGTTTCGCCAGGTGTGTGGCTTCCTCAGGAGTGCACACAAGTGCACACTAATAGAGCTAGCGCCGTTTCCTTCACCTTCACTTCGCACTGTGTTATTATTCACATGGTAGACAGGAACAAAGGAAATCATTTAGGATCTTATAGGAATGAAAAACACAAGTCATCTTTAGAGCCTAAAAAATGAAATAGGCATAATCACTTCTCAAAGGCTTTATTGTGACGTAGTCTCTGTATTGGTGTAGAAGAAGTTCCAGGGGAGCGTCGCCGTATGCACATAAAAAGAAAAAAACAGTGGATAGTGTAATATTGTAAAAAACAATATAAAGTGTAAGTGAATAACGAGTTCCTACTCACAAAAGTAGCAGGAATATAGGCATGTGAGTGAATAATACTCTGTGATGCAGCTCGTTCCGGAGGTTTGGTATATGGGTCAGCACATCTTGGAAAAATAGAAAACAGCCATAGTGTAGATGGAAATAAACTTTATCTAATAAGTAAGACAATTGGAGGCTTACGGCTTTAGAAGGAAATACAGCATTGGGGATATTGTCTCAGATGCAGCATAGATCGTCTCGTCTGCTTCTACCCGCTGGCGGCGTCCGCGAATGTCACTTCCGGATCGTGACGTCACTTCCTGCCGGAGCTAAGGATCGTGAGAGTTCCCTTGCTTCTTTCCCTCCTCTACCAAGATGGCGGCGAAAGCCCGACTCGACGCGTTTCGACGTGATGACGTCTTCTTCAGGAGTCTCTATATTATTGACTCCTCCAACCAATATGCAGCTTAACATGTTTTGGCCAAAAGATTTAACTAAATGGCCCATACCTATGAGAAGAAAATTTATATACATATCAACTAAATAATTTGCCACATTGGACATGCATTGTAGCTTGTTTGTTTACTGTTGTATACCTGAGGTCCCTTCCCCTGTAGCGCTCTGGCTGGTACAAATAAATATGGAAATAAATAATACTGTGAGCGCACTAAGCTTGTGTATTTGTAATTCTAAATCCCTTCAGACAACTCGTGTAGAGACACCTGTGTTAAAAAGAGCACACCTGAGTTACTGTACCTGGAACATATTCTAATAGGCGTCATTACTTTGCATATCCTATTTGTGTTCTAGAACAGTGTCTCTCCATATGTTTAAAGGGTTTCTCAGTATATATATATATACTGTATATGGCACTTGGGACTATATTAAAATAGCCCTCTCTCTCCCTAGCCTCAGGGGCATTCACTTGGATTTTTAACTGTCCAAACCACCTACAAATATCCGTCTGATAATCAAATTTTGTAAAAAAAAAAAAAAAAAAAAAAAACTGTAAAGAATTTGTGATTTGTGAGTGTTATTAATGCATTTACTCTTGTTGGTTACTTAACCTTGTCACTACCAGGGCAATGCATGGCATTGTCACTACCAGGGCAATGCATGGCAGGGAAAGTGTTAACACTGCTAGACGGTTTAAGTGCATTAAATAGCAGTTATGCGTGCAACCCCCTGGCACAGAAGGAAACTAGGTTGAGTACAAATTACGCCAATAAGATTTTCCGTTGCTGTGAAAAAATTGGCATCACTTCTTGAAGTGCCTTGGGCAGCCTGGCTGCGTTTGCACAGCCATTAACATAGAGATGGACTGAGATGCAGGCACAGAACTCGTTTATTCCACTGCAAAGGCAGTCACATTACCACTTTACTTATTTCTCAACTTGCTCCCAAACCACAGATTCTATAGCATTTATTAAAGATGCCATCGCTGATGGTAGATCTAAAAGAGGACACAAACTTTTAGTTATGCTGCCCCTGCTCTTTGGGAGTCTCTCCCTTGTACGGTCAGAAGCCCCCGCCCTGAAAATCTTTCAAAAACAGGCTCAAGACTTCCCCCTTTAACCATGCATTTGAGTGAAACACAATCAGACATTTAACACTTACAGCAGGGGCGCGCAAACGTTTTTCTTTGCGCTCCCCTGCCTGCTCTCCCCCGCTGCTCATCCCTCGTAACCTTCTCTCCAGCATCGGCAGCGTCATTTGATGTCCCATCATTTGACCTTGAGTTGTCATGGCGACACGTCGCCAGAAGCCGCCGGAGAGCAGGTAAACTCCCTGACATACAGATGCCATACGCGCTCCCCCAGCATTTTATTTAAATGTTATGGGGCAGAGCGCAGGACCTCTGTAAGTTCCACGCTCCCCCAGAAAATTTCGTGACCCCACTTTTCTTTTTTAACAATAACAAGTTATAAATATTAAATGAAAGGCCCGATGGCCAGAAAAAAAGCAAAAATGTTAAACCTATATGGGCTCAATGGCCTACTTGTAACCTGTGGCCATCCTTGGCCTCGCATCAAGGAATTATCCTCTTCATTAACACCTTCGATCTTCAGTTGACTGCATAGTGTTCATCTGTAAGTATTTCTTATTACAGACTCTTACAGGGAGAAGGAGCGGCTCAGTGAGTAAAGACACTGACTGTGTAAACAGTGACTCTGAGTTTGAATTGAAGGAACCTGGTTCAATTCCAGGAGCAATTCACTTTATCTCCCGGTTCCTCAGGCACCAAAAACATAGGTTGTACACTTGGTCTGTCTGACTGTCTCTAAACATTTTTATATGCTGTGTACCACACGCTATACTGTAATTCATTTTCTCATCTGATCCTGGAGACGTCTCCTATCTGTATTCTTCCGGACGTCTTTGACCTTTATTTTTATATGAGTACCACCATTGGTTATGACATCACAGATGTTGTCAACCCAGCTTGCCTGGCCACTTCAGCACCCTGGACAAGGCCCAAAAATTGCCCATGACAAGGCATTAGTGTTGGAAGCACCAGAAGCCAGCTTTAGTATGATCTTAAAAACTAAAGGGTTGAGTCCCGCGTTAACTGTAATGTTCCACACCTCTTGTGCATATCATTACCACTAGCGGACATTAACGTTAATGTCAGGCGTCTGAGCCACATTTTTATAAATTCACAAAAATAGTTGAGAAGTGGAGTGGACACTTTCACTTGTGTTTTGGTACTTTAAAAAAAAGCGTGTTTTGGACATGGTTTTGGTTCTAAAAAAGGTTTAGTGCTTTGTTTCTGATTTTGCCACAACTTGACTTGTTTGCCTTTTCAATTTTACCAAAAACATTGACAAAAAACCTCAAAATAAGCCAGAGAAATAGTACGGCCAAGCATGACAAAAAGCTTCAAATAAGTATAAAACTGCGGAAACTGCTGGAAAATAAAATAACTTAAACTTGAAAGAATTAAAAAAAGAAATGTTAGGAAACCCCCCGAATGTTAAACTCCCCTGTACAGATGGGCACTTGGTCTGGTCTGATTTTTATTTTAGTTCTAAATCGTGTTTTGGTTCTAAAAATCTAAAGGGTTTTGAGTTTAGTATTTTGGTTTTGGAACGTGACACTCGGTTACCCTGCAGTAATTTCACGTCGGGAAGGAAGAGTGGGGAATGTGTGTAGAGAGAGGTGCAGAGGCAGACACTACATTTCATTAATTTATCATTTAATTACATTGTTATACTACTTTTATACTATACAGCAGGGTCTAAATGTAAGGCAGGTACAGACCCCCCACCATCTGCCCTGTCTCCATCTGTTCCAGCCCTATCTGGGCCTGGTTGTATTGTATTGTATGTCTTAATTTATATAGCGCCAAAAGTGTACTCAGCGCTTCACAACAAATACAGTACAGGGAATTATAATTATACAATAAGTGCAGCAAAATCAGACAATAGGAAATGAAATCCCTGCCCCGAAGAGTTTACAATCTAAGAGGTTTAATGGGGAACTTACACAGAGACAGCAGGTGAGGGAGTAAGTGCTTGGTCACAATGGGTGGTAGGGGTGACTGAGTGTGGGACAGTAACCATGAGTGCAGGCTATTGGGATGCTTGATTTGTGGGGTAAAATGTAAGGAAGGTCGGTGTTAAATGAAAAGGTTAACACCATTTACAGGGGAAGAGGTGGCAGGGAGGCATGAGTGAGATCAGTTGTGTATGTCTGGCTTACCTGGTTACTTGTGACTTATGTTCACTGAGTCTATGTTTTTTTTTTAATACCACAACCACCAGCATATGACCTGCCCTCCCTGTATATAACAGGCTAACAACTAATACCCTTATCTGTGTTAGGAGATAACATAAAATACACACACATGTTTCCCTTGTTTTGTGACCGCCGTGTTCGATTCAATACTTTGCTTCTTCTTGTTTGGACCTTTTTTCACCTCACGTGTTCTTGTCGGATTTTTTTTTCAAGCATTCTTCTTCTTTAGGTCTACATGCTGCTGTCGTTTTCGTTTCTCCTTTGTGTTTGGCGTTATGGGCTGGAGTGGAGCCGTTTTGATTTGTTTTATGTTAATTGAAGGGGTCTTAGTAAAATAGTTAGATAACAAATATTTATGTGCACGGGATATTAGTGTTATAAATTCCTCGCCTGCTTTGGGTCTCCTTTTTTTTTTTTTCGCCATCTTGGTTGGTGTTGGTTGTCGATATAGGTTTGCTTCCTTTTTTTGCCCCGTCCCCCTTCTTCTTTGCGTTTCGTTTCGTTTTTCTTTGGTTTTTATTTTAATAGGTGTTTTTTCCTTTTTCAGAGTCCCCATTTTCACCGGATGGACTCAGCTCTCGCATTTAGTTTGCGCCCCCTCGTATCCGGGCAACTGAACTTCGCTCTGAGTAAGATGGACGTAAACCTTCCTGATCCCCCCACGTTCCACGACCCCCCCCTCTTTGATTTTGTACTTTTCTCCCCTATTTTTCCTCCCGCTCTTTTTCTTTTGTTTGTTGGTTTGCGCGGCCCTGCGCGTTTTTTTTGTGTCAGTTTTTGGTCAGCTTACACAGAGTTCTTTCTCTCAGTTGGACCCTTTTGTGGCTATTTCTTATCTTCTACTTTGCGTTTCGCAATGGTTTTTTGTTTTTTTTCTTTTTTTCCTTTTCTTTTTTTCCTTTTTTCTTGGTGGTGTTGTATTTGTTTGACCATGTCTTAAGTTTTGATCTCCTCGGCCCCTCTTTTTCTTTTTTTTTCCTTCTTTTTGTTTCAGATTTTTTGTTTGTTGCACACAACGTTGCAACCACCTAATAGAGCTAGCTCCTTCCCCCTCGTTTACTCTTTCACCATGACACGTCGCACTGTGTTTTATTATTTTACATGCGTTAGACGGAACTAATGGAAATCATGTAGGATCTTATAGGCATGAAAAAAACCAAGTCATCTTTAGAGCCTAAATAAAATGTAAATATGGTCATAATCCACTCTCCACAAGGCTTTATTGTGTACGTATCTCTTGTATTGGTTGTGAAGAAAAAGAAGTTCCGGGGAGCGTTAGTCCCGTATGCACATACAAACAAAAAGTTAAAAAAAACAGTGCGCATAGGCCGTGTTATTGTAACATACACAATTATAAAAGTGTAGTGTAATAATTCGTATGTGTCCTATCACTCACAAAAGTTAGCAGGAATATAGGCAGTGTGAGTGAATAATACTCTGTGATGCAGCTCGTTCCGGAGGTTTGGTATATGGCCCGTTTACAGCACACATACTTCGGAAAAAATAGAAAACAGCCATGAGTTGTAGTATGTGGAAATAAATCTTTATCTAATAAGTAAGACAATGGAGGCCTTCCGTTTAGAAGGAAATACAGCATTTTGGGTTTTTTTGATATTGTTCTCAGAGTCGATAGATCGTCCTCGTCTGTCTTCTAACTCCCTTCTTGGTGGCCGTTTTAGCTTGCAATGTCAAGTCTTACCGTGATCTGTGACGTCCACTTACCTGCCTGACGGAGCAAGGATTTCTGCTTGAGAGTTCCCTGTGACTTTCTTTTCCCTCTCCTCTAACAATGATGGCGGCGACAAGCCCGACTCGACGCGTTTTCGACGTGATGACGCCCTTCTTCATGGATGTCTCTATATTATTGATCCTCCAACCAATATGCAACTTAACATGTTTTTGCTGGCCAAAACGATTTTAACTAAATGGCCCCATCTATGACAACGAATCCTTGAATTTATAGACATATCAACCTGAATATTATTTGTCCTACTATTGGAAATGTATCATTGTAAGAGTATGTTTGTGTTTTATGTTGTATACCCCTGATGGTGGGCCCTTCCCCTGTAGCGCGTCTGGCTGGTACACAATAAATATGGAAAGAAATAATATGTGACGCACTAAGCTTGTGTATTTGTAATGTCAAAATCCCCTTCAGACACTCTTTGTAGAGAAGAGAGACACCCGGTGTTAAAAAGAGCACACTGAGTTACTGTACCATGGAACAATTATACTTAGGCCGTCAACTTTGCCTATATCCTATTTTGTTGTTCTAGAACAGTGTCTCTCACATATCTGTTAAAGAAGGTTTTTACGAGTATTCTTATTCATATACTACTAGTCACTGAATCGGCACTTGGCACTATATTAAAATAGCACTATCTCTCCCTAGCCTCAGGGCCAATTCACTTGATTTTTTAACTGGTTTTTTCCCCCAACCACCTTCACAACCCCGTTTCTCTCGTATGTCTGATAATCAAATTTTGTAAAAAAAAAAAAAAAAAAAAAAACTGTAAGAATTTGTGATTTGTGAGTGTCTTTTAATGCATTTACTCTTGTTGGTTACTTAACCTGATCACTACCAGGCAATGCATGGCATTGTCACTACCAGGGCAATGCATGGGGCGGAGATTAAAGTGTTAACACGATAGCCACGTGTTTAAGTGACATTTTATTAATAGCCAGTTATGCTGTGCACCCCCTTGGCACAGAAGGAAACTAGGTTGAGTACAAATTACGCCAATCAGATTTTCCTCTGTCTTGTGAAAAAAATTTGACCAGTGCATTGGCAGCCTGTCTATGCCTTTCGTGTGGCACAGTAATCCCTTAACATAGAGATGGACTGAGAGCAGGCAAGAACTCGTTTATTCCACTAGCAAAGGCAGAGTCACATTACCACTTACTTATTCTCAACTTGCTCCCAACCCACAGATCTATAGCATTTATTAATAGATGCCATCGCTGATGGTAGATCTAAAAGAGGACACACAAACTTTTGTTTATGCTGCCCCTGCTCTTTGGGAGTCTCTCCCCTTTGTACGGTCCAGAAGCCCCATCGCCCTGAAATCTTTCAACAAACAGGCTCCAGACTTCTTCCCCCTTTAACCATGCATTGAGTGAAACACAATGCAGACATTTATAACATAGTACAGCAGGGCGCCGCCAAACGTTTTCTTTTCTTGCGCTCCCCTGCCCCTCTGCTCTCTCCCCGCTACTGCTCAGCCCCCTTTACCTCGTCTCAAGCCTTGGCAGAGTCATTTGAGTCCCCATCATTTGACCTTGCAGTTGTCATGGCGACACGTCCAAGGCCGCCAAGAGCAGAGCGCCGAGTCGGTAAACCCCTGACATACGATGCCATACGCGCTCCCCCCCAGCATTTTATTTAAATGTTATGGGGCAGAGCGCAGGACCCTCTGTAAGTTCCACGCTCCCCCAGAAAAATTTCGTGACCCCCACTTTTCTTTTTTAACAATAACAAGTTATAAATATTTAAATGAAAGCCCGATGGCCAGAAAAAAGCAAAAAAATGTTAAACCTTATGGGCTCAATGCCTACTTGTAACCTGTGCCATCCTTGGCCTCGCAATCAAGGATTATCCTCTTCATTAAACACCCTTCGATCTTCAGTTGACTGCATAGTGTTCATCTGTAAGTATTTCTTTATTACAGACTCTTACAGGGAGAAGGAGCGGCTCAGTGAGTAAAGACACTGATGTGTAAACAGTGACTCTGAGTTTTGAATTGAAGAACCTGGTTTCAATTCCAGGAGCATTCACTTTATCCTCCCGGTTCTAGGCCCACCAAAAAATAGGTTGTACAAGTGGTCTGTTCCTGACTGTCTTCTAAACATTTTTATATGCTGTGTACACACACGCTATACTGTAATTATTTTCTACATCTGATCCTGGAGACGTCTCCTATCTGTATCTCTTCCGGAACGTCTTTGACCTTATTTTTGATATGAGTACCACCATTGGTTATGACACACAGATGTTGTCAACCCAGCTTGGCGCTGCCACGTTCAGCACCCTGGAAAAGGCCCAAAAATTGCCACCCATGACAAGGCATTAGGTGGTTGGAAGCACCAACAGCACTAGCTTTAGTATGATCTTTAAAAACTAAAGGTTGAGTTCCCGCGCTAACTGTAATGTTCACACCATCTTGTGCATATCATTACCACTAGCGGACTTAAAGTTAATGTCAGGCGTCCTGAGCACATTTTATAAATCCAAAAATAGTTGAGTAAGTGGTAGTGGACACTTTCACTTGGTGTTTTTGGTACTTAAAACAAAAGCGTGTTTTGTGACATGGTGGTGTTTGTTCTAACAAGGTTTAGTGCTTTGTCTTTGATGCTCTGCCACCAATTGCCACCTTGTGCTCGGTTTTCCAATTTTACACCAAAACCAGTGACAAAAACCTCAAAAGGCTAGCGCGAAATAGTACGGCCAAGAATGACAAAAGCTTCAAATAAGATAAAACTGCGGAATGGAAATGCTGGAAAATAAAATAACTTAAACTTGAAAGAATAAAAAACGAAAGTGAAAAACCCCCGAAATGTTTAAACTCCTCGCCCTGTACAGATGGGCACTTGGTCTGGTCTGATTTTTATTTTTAGTTCTAAATCGGTGTTTTGGGCTAAAAATCTAAAGGTTAGTATGTTTTGAGTTTAGTATTTTGGGTTTGGACGTGAACACTCGGTTACCCTGCAGGTAATTTCACGTCGGGGAAGAGTAAGAGTGGGAATGTTGTTAGAGAGAGGTGCAGAGGCAGACAACTACATTATCATTAACATTTACATTTAATTACATTGTTATACTACTCTTTTATACTATCAGCAGTGGTCTAAATGTAAGGCAGGTCTATAGACCACCCCAACCATCCCCTCTGTCCTCCATTCCTGTTCCAGCCTATCTGGGCCTGGTTGTATTGTATTGTATGTCTTAATTTTATAGCGCCAAAGGTATGTATCAGCGCTTCACAACAATACAGTACAGGAATTATATTATACAATAAGTGACAGCAAAATCAGACAATAGGAAATGAATCCCTGCCCCGAACGAGTTTACAAATCTAAGAGGTTTAATGGGGAACTTACACAAGACAGCAGGTGAGGGATAGTAAGTCTTGGGTCAACAATGGCGTCCGGTAGGGTGGGGATCTGTGAGTGTGGGACGTACCATATAATGAGTGTTCAGCTATTGGGATGCTTGATTCCTGTTTTGATGGGTAAAATGTATAGAAGGTCGTGTTTTAATGAAAAGGTTAACCACATTACAGGGAAGATGGTTTGGCAGGGAGGCTTATGAGTGGATAAGTTTGTGTATGTCTTCTGACCTGTGTTACTTGTTACTTATGTTCTATCTGAGTTTCTATGTTTTTTTTCTCCAAATTACACAATCCACAGCATATACGGGCGGCTCCTCTCCTGTATAATATACATGTGCAACAACTAATCCCGATTATGTGTTAGGATTGAACATAAAATACACACCACACCACATTCACACCACACACACATGCAACATCACACATAACATATCAACACATCCACACACCCCACATTCAAATCACACCCCCCCCACCACACACACCACATCACGCCACCACAACCCCACACACACACACACAACACACGCATTAATTTTTCCCAACCAAGCTCATTGGACAAATGTATGATACAGACTCAGTATATTTTAATTGTTACAAAAATTGAGTATACATTAAAAGTCCACATGAACACTGCGTCTTCTCCTTTACTTGTCGATTATATATTTTACGTTAAATACCAGTCCGTCTAGTTTTTTGGGCAAAGTGTGTGTTGTTTTGTGTCTGTGTCACTCAAATTAAGAATAGGCAAGTTCATATAGAGAAGAAAACACAGTTCTTTCCTATTTTTCTTTCATAGGGTTTGGCGGCTTTCTTAGCAGATTTTCAGTGAAAACCCACCAGTGTATCGCAGCCAACAAAATAAAACATTTGAACCGCACTTGTTCTTTGTCTCTTGCATCTACAAAATCGTTATATACATAGTAAGATTACTATCTGTGGGGTTTTTTACGGTGATGACAGGGTTGGGTGGCTTGTTGGAGCCTGTGTGATGGGTTATAGGGGTTGACACAGGTTTCGGGGTGGAAGCGCTGTGTGATGTTGGGATTACATTGGTGGTGACAGGTTTGGTTGGTAAGCGCTTGGGCAGCGCTGTCGTTGTTTTGATGTGGATTACATGGGTGTTCTGATTTTTTTGATTGACTTTTCAGGTTTGGTCTTGGGGGAAGCGGCTGTGTGATGAGGGATTACGGTCCTTCCCCGCCCCTTGGGATGCCCCTTTGGGGGTGTGACATCAGCCTGGTTTGTTGTGTGTGAATTGCTTTTTTCTTTTTCCTCCCGTTTTTTTTTTTTGTGTGATGGGGATTACGGGGGACACAGGTTTTGGGGTTGGATAATGTTTCGCTTTGTTGTGTATGTGGGATTACGGGTGAGAATAGGTCTCCCCGGGGTTTGGAAGAGCTGTGTGACGGGGCGCCGATAAGGTTTTTGTCCCGACACAGTTGTTTTTTGGGGTGGAAGCGCTTTTATGTGTGAGGTGGGATTTACAGGGGTGAGACTTTAGGTTCTTGTTGTTTCTTTTTTTTGCGTGTTGGTCTGGTCAATCGCGCGTGTGATGTGGCGTTATTGTACGGCGGTTTTTTTTTTTTTGGTTGAACAGGTTGTGGTTGGTGGACTTGCACTTGTGTGATGTGGGATTACTGGGTGATTTCCCTCTTGGTTGACATCAGTTTGGCGGTGGACGCACTGTGTGATGTGGGATTTACATTGCGTGTGACATATTTGGGTTGGTTGCGTGTGAAGCACGCTGTGTCCTGTTTGTTGGGGATTACGTGGGTGTAATTTATACCCGTGTTTTGGTTCGGCGGGATTAAGCGCACTCGCTGTGATGTTGGTGATACCTAAGGGTTTTTTTTGTCTGAGACAAGGTTGGGCCTTTTCTGTTTGGTTATGGAAGCGACCCCGGTTTTTCTCCGAGGTGGGTAGTCCGTTTTACTTACAACGCACGGGCCCACGGGGACACAGTTTGGCTTTGGTTTTTTTTTTTTTTTTCCGGCGTGGAAACTAGCGCCCAGCCAATCCCACTTTGGGTGGAGTTGGGGATTTTTCCCGGTGCGAGACATGTTTGGGGTGTTGATCCTTTTTCTTTTTTTAGTTTCGCCGTTGTGATGGGGGATTTTATCAGGGCGACGAGCCAGGTAGATGGACTGGCTGGAACACCACCTCACGCGCTGTGTGATGTGGTGATTGACCGAGCCACGGTGACCCAGTCTATGGTTTGGGGTTGGTTTTTTTAAGCGCGTTTTTTGTGTTTTTGTTGTCGTGGGTTATTACAGGGTCCGACGACAGGTTTGGCTCCGTTTTCGGAAAGCCGGAAGAGACTTGATGTGATGTGGGATACGGGGTTGACACAGGTTTGGTTCCTGTGGAACCGTTTTTTTTGGCTGTGTATTGTGGCACGACCCACCCCTTACCTGGTGGTGAGAACTTTTGATGTAATAATTGTTGATTATCGTTGATTTAACAGGTTCGGTGGTGCCGCAGTGCTTTCCTTGTGTGATTTGTGGTTGATTTCCTAGGGTTCTCTTCTTTTCCCCCTTTTTCCTCCTCCCCCCCCCCTACTCACCCCGTTACTTCCCCCCCCCCCCCCCCCCTTCCCTTTCCCCCCCCACCCCCCCCTCCCCCACCCCCCCCCCTCCTCCCCCCTCCCTTCCTTTCTGCTTCACCACTTCATTCTTTCCATATAGCGACTTCTTTCCCTCTTTTTTCGTTCGCCCCTTCAGCCCCCCTAGGCGCCCCGTTTCTGGAATCCCCCGGCTAAAGAACCGACCACCGGCCTTTGCTCCTCATGTGTAGGTGTTGGCTAGGCTACAGGAGGACCTAGCCGGTTTTTGACAACGGTGACGTGGATGGGTGACCGGACAACTTTTTGGTCTCTTCCCTAGGGATAGGTGCGTGTGGCGTTGGACGAGTGTCGTTTCTTATTATGATTTGGCAGCCCCTGGCCCCCATTCACTTTGGGGTGAGACAGGGTTTGTGTCGGTTGGATGTGTAAGAGCTGTGTGATGTGGGATTACTTACGTCGGGCTTGGTGGGTTTGGTGACACAGGTTTGGCTGTGTGGACGCACTGTGGTGATGTCTCGGATTTATCTGTGGGTTTTGGTGACACAGTTGTTTGGGGTGGAGGAATTGGAAGCGCTTTTTTGGTGATGTGTTGGATTACAGGTTTGTACACATGGCTTTTGGGGTGCGCCGGGAGACGCGTGGTTGTGCTTTTGGGATTAAAGGGGACACAGGTTGGGGTCGTTGGCTGTTGCATTTAGTCGGCTGTTGTGATGTGATGTATTTCGGAGTGACATTCAGTTGGGTTTTTTTTGGTTTGATTCCAATGTGTGTGTTGGGATTAGGGTGTTGGAAAATGATACGGTTTTTGGTCGTATCTAGATTTTTGGTGGAAGCGAGTGTGATGTGTGGTTCTTACTATTGGGTTTTCGGTGATCACAGGTTTGTGGGTTCTGGATTGATTTATTGAGCTTTGTGTTGATGCCTGTGCGATTACCAGGGTGAGACAGGGTTGGGGTGGAACGAGCCTTTCCCTTTGTGATGTTGGGTTACTACGGGGCTTGCACACAGGTTTGGCTTCTCCCCTGTGTTGGAAAGAGCTTCTTTTTTTTTCCTGCTGTGATTTGCCGGGATTACAGGGTGAGATCAGGTTTTGGGTGTTGGAATTTGCGCCTTTTTTGTGTGCATGTGGGAGTAAATGGGTGAGACAGGCTTCCCTGGATTTTTTTTTTCCTCGCGTCATGGTTTATCAGTAGTGCTGTCCTTGTGTTGATGTGGGTATATTGGGTCTTTGTGCCCTTGGTAGACATCAGGGCCTTTTGTTCTCTTTTGCGTGGCCGGAAGCCTGTGTGATGTGGGAGGGATTACAGGGTGAGACAGTTTGGGGTGGGAAGCGGCTGGTGAGTGGGATACGGGGGGGGGTTGACACAGGCTTTGGGGGGCTTAATGGTTGTATGATGGGAAGCGACCTTTGGGGTGATGTGGGATACGGGGGGAAATGAAACAGGTTTGGGGCTTGGATCTTTTCCTTCCCGTTTGTTGGTTTAATTAGCCTTGCTGTGTGATGTGGGATTACACGGGTTCTGAGAAAATTGGTCTTGCCCTTTCGGGGGTTTTTTGTGGAGCGCTGGTGTGTGGGTATGTATAAGTTTTTGGTTTTTTCGGTGACACAGGTTGGGGAGGGACAGCGCTCTTTTCTCCCCACCTTTTGTTTTTTTTTCCTTTCTGTTTTTCCTGGTTTTTGATTGTGGTTGACTTTAGGGGTGATGACCCAGTGGTTGCTGTTTTTTGGTGTGTTGAAGACTTGCTTTTTGTGGTTGATGTGGGATTACGGTTTGCGCATGAAACAGGTATCGGTGCTTCCCTTGTGGTGGGTGCGACGCACTGTTGGTGACTTGCTTGGATTACGGTGTCGGTTTTGACACAGTTTTGGGTTTGGTTCGGAAGCGATGTGGAGGTTGTGGGTTATTACATGTTGGTGACACATTGGTCTTGGTTTTTGGCCTGGACCTAGCAGCTTTTTTTTCTGTTGTGATGTGGGATTTACTCTGGATTACAGGGTGACACAGGTTTGGGGTGGAAGCGCTGTGTGATGTGAGATTACGGAGTGACACAGTTTGGGGTGGACGCACTGTGTGATGTGGGATTACGGGGTGACACAGGTTTGGGGTGGAAGCGCTGTGTGATGTGGGATTACAGGGTGACACAGGTTTGGGGTGGAAGCGCTGTGTGATGTGAGATTACGGGTTAAAGCAGGTTTTGGGATTTGTCAGAAAAGTGAATGTCCTGAAAAGTTCTTTATCATTACAAAACACTAACAAACTGCTACTCCAAAAACCGCTTTTCTCATTATTTGGACCTGTAAGAACATCCAGATGTCTTTTTGTTCAGCATTACTATATACCGTATCATTCTCACATTTTAATTAATAGGTTCCTTTGTATATATTGGTTTGACAATTCTTCGCGAAATATACAAAATTGCTTCTTTAATTCACAGTCAACCCAAATGTTGTCAACAAAAGATGGACACAATGTTTTGTTATCCCAATATAAAAGCAGAGCTCAGATGAAACAATACAAATACACAAGTTAATTTACATTTAATTAGCAGGTTTGTAAAGATAAACATTTCAGGAATATTCCCAGAAAATGTCTCGTCGGGCTCCTGTTCACTGTGATTAATTCCATTTTCTCTTTCAAGTTACATGAAAATATCAGGGCAGTAAAATAGAAAACACATGCTTAATGCTAGAAGTTCCTGCCAAGAGAAAACATCAATCCTCCAGTAAAACAATCATAGGAAACCATCGCCTTGTCTCCTGAACACAAGGTATACAATGTGTACATATACATTCTGTACATATACATTCTGTACATATACATTCTTTACCTTTCAACCCGTTCCATAAGAAAGCAGAAGAAAACGAACATAGCAATAGGCAAAAATTCTTCCAATTACCGTATATATGAATGTATTATTCAGGAAAGGCGCATGCAGAAGCATATAAACATATTTGCCCAAAATAACAAAATCATTTGCAGCAAACCACTGCGTCTTGTGTTTTAAAGAAATGAACCAAAACCATTGAACCAAAACTAATTATTTGCAAGACAAAAGCAATACAATATATACAAGTGTGAATGTATATATGTAAAGTGTCTCTGTAAAGTGCTATGTAAAACTAGCAGCGCTATATAAGAACATGCTATTATTATTATTATCAAATGTTATTGTTCCACTAGATAAACTATTGTGTCCCTTACAATGCAGAGCATTATAGTTTCAATGGGATTAAATGGCAGTTTTGGTACAGAATATGGCAACATATCCCACTTGAAGGGAAAAATTAAGACTGATACATCTGTTTTTGAGCTTTTATTTAATATCGATCATGTACAGTACATATATAAGGGCCAATGTTATAAGCTTGCAGGAGCAGCTCATTGAGTGAAGGAACTGACCCTGGGATCGAACCTGGTTCAATTCCCAGTGTTGGCTCCTTGTGACCTTGGGCAAGTCACTTTATCTCCTCGTGCCTCGGGCACCAAAACCAGATTTTTTTTAAGGCAGGGACTGTGTGTAAAAATCCTTTGTACAATACAATTTATAGCGCACTATATTGCAATTGGGAAGTGTTTTAAGTCCCATTGGAAAAGAGCTTGCACTTGAAACGCGTTGGTGGGGGGCCCTGTACCCCGTAATGCTGCTGTTATTTTTGTAGTTTCCATTAAATTCATTTTTTAATGGCACACGCTCCCTTGGATATCCTTTATTTATTTTTTGTTTCCTGTGTTACTGGTGCCTGCTTTTTCCTACTGTTTCTCTTGCCAGCACCCCAGAAAAAACAGAAGCACACCCCCTGCTGTGGATGAGGACTGGACAGTCTTGAGGACACCTACTACTCAAAGTGATTTATTCATATCACCTGCTTATTCTCCATTCCAATACAAAATATGTTGGGTCACTTTATTGTGAGGTCTCTTACTACATTGCTTGTGGGGACCCTAGTCCACTAGTCGGATTATAATGGAGTTGTGATTGTTCTACATGTTATGGGTTAATATCCCTTACCCTTCCACCAGGGAGTTCACACTGCAGGACTCTTCAATCAAGTATATGAACTTTATTGTGGTTTCTTTTAAGTACCATATTGAGGCTTTTTTTCTGAGCACCACACATTTGCTTTTCTTAAGTCCCATTTTGACCTGATGAAGGACCCTGAGAGGTTGGAAAGCTTGTAACATATCAAATAGTTGTTGTCCAATAAAAGGTATCATACCCCGTCCTCCCTCTCCTACTTTTGTTACTACAGGTCTAGTATAAATGTCAATAAAAAGGGACACTATTTTATGGAGGAAAAATTATGGCAAGAATTAAATTGATATGTGCCACTTACATCAATGTTTCAGGTCCAAAGTATCTTAAACCATTTTTACAAAGTTCCACATTGAATCGGTTATAATGTCACTTGATGCAGAAATCTTCTGCAGTACATTTCATTTTAATTCATAAAGAGTTCATCAGTTTAGGACGTGTTGGCTTACAAAGCTAATTTAGATTAAAATAACGGTCACGTACTGTATTATGCTGTGTCAATGTGAGAGTCACAGAGATAATTATATAAAGCAAAGACTCTCCAGCAACACCGTTTTTATAACTTTTCAGAGGACCTATTGACTCATTGGCCTGCTTATTTATATACACAGAACAACCTTTGAAGTCAGCGAAGCAGCAGAAACCCCGTTATATGCTTCGAATTCATTTCATGCATCAGCGCGCTCATTCAGTGATGTGGGAGTAGCCAAAAAAACAAACTTTTTCTATTCAATGCATCTAGATTGGGTTATTAAGAGATTAAGCCATACAATTATTCTGACACATTTATACCAAAGGAGTTACTAAAGCAAAACTAATTTAATTACAAAATTAACACAGTCTTAGCCATTTTATTTCTGTAAACATACAGGTTTTTATTAATAGGTTATGATATGTTTCAATGGACTGAGGCAGTTCTTCAGTAAAGTTGCATATGAACTTTGACGCCGTATTAATGTCCTAATTACAGTTATACCTAGTGGACTCATTATTCATTCATTTGCTTTGTTCTGTGGAAGAAATAAAACCCCAGTCACATACTTTAGAGTAACAGTCTATCAGAGAGTTGTATTACATATTGCGTAGCTACAGCAAGAGTACATATAAAATAGTCAGTCATGAGCCTGAGTAACATAGGCACTGAATCTTTATTCTTAACACATCTACTCTATAGCCTAGGCGTGAATGCAGAATTTCACAATGTCTCACAGCACTGGGCATTAACTTTGCGATTCCGGCACTGTTATTTGCTACACAAATTGGCATATGGTTTGCAGGCTGAGCTAAATAAAAATTAAACACTTAAACAGGACAAAATGTTTATTCTACTACCAAGGGCAAACGCTGTGCCTGGCGGCTCCCGGCTTATCCTCCGTATAGTGAGAAAGAAGTGATAGCAGAAATCCAGCCAGCAAGAAAGACCGTTTATAATTAGATAAGCAACCTGACAATACAGCAGTTTCTAAGGTTAACCAGCATACTGAAATACATTGATTTGCGGTAACGGGGTCTCTTACCCATAATCCACTTCTGTACTGAGCAAGAGTCTGAAGTTATATTCCACAGTTTTAAAATGAAGGAGAGCGCGCTTACATTTTAATGATCCATAGCAATTCTCATAATGCTCTATTAAAGAGAAAATAATATTCATATTAGAGATGTCCGAATCTGCCCAAATCCGTTTCACGGATTTTCTCGCATTTTCCCTCAAATTCAATTTGCGGTGTAAAATGCGGAAACTGATTTGGTCGGTTTTAATCCGCGCGGACTCATCCAAAACCGCCATTGGATACAACCCGTGGACGGATCTGTAAGAATCCGCCAACGGATTGCTGAACCCACGGATTGCTGAACCCACGGATTGCTGAACCCACGGATTGGATTATACAAATCCGTCCACAGGTTGCCAAATCTGCAGAGTGCATCTTATACTATATTAGTGAAAGCACTGTATGTTTGCCTGCCTGGATGTCCGGTGTCCCTAGCGGCAATCTCATTGGTCCCTTGGGCCGCCCGCCCCCGCACACCTCTTATTGGCCTCACACACTCACACCACCCCCTTGGCCCGCCCCCCACACCTCTCATTGGCCTGAGGCGGAGTGACGGGCCAAAGGTCCACAAAAAAAAAAAAAAAACACACACACACACACACACACACACACACACGGGGGGGGTGTTACATACATTAGCGGGGCTCACAGTGTTAGCAGCACATCTCCCGCTCTCTTCCTCACCGGTCCCGGAGGCTCCGCCTCTCCCTGTTTCCCGCGCTTTCACCCCCCCCCTTCACGTGGGAGCTGCCGGACGGGTGAGTGAGCTGCCGGAGTGGTGAGTGAGCGGCCGGACGGGTGAGTGAGCGGTCTTCACGACCCCTCACCCCCCTTCACCTCCCCTCACTCACTTCCCCTCCACCCCCTCGCTCATTTGCCATTGAATATCGATCCAGAATATAACTTGTAATAATGCAGATTTGACATGTTACCACGTATCTTTCAAATGATCATGCCAGAACACAGAATCAGCAGACAGGAAAGTGGTTGCATCCTGAAATGGGATTCTCCTATTTCTTCACCGCATGTCTAGGTAAACATTCGAAATCATCTGCCGTTCTAAGGCGAACGGAAAATAAATGTACAATCCCCACATAACTGCGTTTTACTTCGCTATTGAAGCAGCACAGGCATTTCTCTTAGTTACACTTATTGCATCACTACAATATATTTAGATGGGCGCGAGGAAATTTTGGGGGGGCGGCGATTTGGTTCTAGCGCGGTTTAGGTCTTTAGGCCTTTCCTTGGTCCACGGATTTTCCGCGGAACAACTCTCATAAAAGGGGGATTCACGGTTTTTGCGGATTTGCGGATTTTTTTACATTATTAATCAAATAGTGGAGATTAGACCCGGCGATTGCCCCGGGATTGTAAATGCCGGTAATAGAGGTTAGTGTTATTTAGAATCGTGGAACACTAGGTGAAGTATTGGTTGTGTAAAGGTTTGGATAATAATGTTGAAAAGAAAGATGGAAGAACAGAAAATGTAATACGATGTTTATGTAAAATGGTTTTATTGAAACACACCACAGTACATGTATATTTGGTGACCTAAGTGATGTGAAAATGTGAGGGCGTATGTCTGCTAGGCGTGTGAGCGTGTGTGGCAACTTGACTTGTGTGAGGCGGCGGGTGTGTGGTCAAGGGAAAGTACGGGATTGGCGAGTGGGGGGGGGTAGTGAAGTGCTGGATGTGGGATCAGGGAGAGAGCCTGCTAGGGCTGTAAGCCGGGCGGGCGGGGGTCTTTTTTTTTTTTTTGTGGGGCGAGTGAGGGTGGTGGTGACCGCTGGTCAGTGATATGTTTGAGTGGGGCAGGATGCGGCACGGGTTGAGGTGGGTAGGGTGTTGGGTGGGTGATGAGAGGAGGCGGATGGGTGGTGTGTCAGAGTTGTGGCAGGTCTGTTTAGTGAGGGCGGAGGCTGTGTGTGGGGAATCCCCGGGGTGGGAAATGCAGGGGGCGAGGGTGGAGAGGAAGGAAGGAAAAAGGTCCAAGAAGGGGGGTGGGGATGTAAAGCGAAGAGGAGCGGAGGTCTCGAGGGAAGAAAGGAGGGGAATTGAAGGAGGGGGGCAGAGTGGGTAGGAGGTAGGACGGGGTCGTGGGGGGTGGTGGGGTGGTGAGGGGAGGGTTGGTGGTGAAGGGGGGCGGGGGGAGGTGAGGATGGGTGGTGAGGGAGGGGGGCGGGGCAGGGCGGGGGTGGGGTGCGGGGGGATGGTGATGAGGGGAGGTGAAGGGGGGGGCGCGGCGGACCCGGGGAGGGAGGGAGGGGAGGGGGGGTGAGGGGAGGTGAAGGAGGGGTGAGGGGAGGTGAAGGGGGAGGAGAGGGAGTTGATGAAGGGGGGGTGACGGGAGGTGGAGGGGTTGCCGGGAGGTGAAGGCGAGGTGGGGGTGCGGGGGGGGTGAAGGGGGGAAGGGAGGGGGGGGGGGGGGGAGCGGGGAAAGGAGGAGAAGGGCGGGGGTGGTGCCAGGAGGTGAAGGAGGGGGGGGGGAAGGGAAGGAAGGGGTAAAGGAAGGGGAGGTGGAGGAGAGGAAGGGGGAAGAGGGAGGTGGGGGAGGAGGGGAAGGGGAGGAGAAGGGGGGGAGGGGGGAGGTGGGGGAAAGGGTGAAGGGGGGAGGTGGGGGAGGGAAAGGGTGAAGGGGGGGGAGGTAAGGGTGAAGGGGGAAAGGGGGTAAAGGGGGCGCGAGGGAACAAAAGTGGGGGCGGAAAGGTGGGGCGGAGGAGGGGAATAAGGGGGGAAAGAATGCATGGGGCGAGAGGCGGGGGAGGGGCGCGAGCGGGGTCTGGGGTAGGGGGGACGAAGACGGGGAGCGAGAGGGGGGGAATGGGACAACGGAGGAAAGGAGGGGAGGGGAGGAGGGGAAAGTGTGGATGCGTGAGAAAGGCGAAGGGGGACGTGGAGCGAGCGGGACAGGGAGCCGGAGAAGTATCGAGGATGAGGAGAGACAAAAAAAGGGGGGGGCGGGATGGTGGATGGAGGGGAAGGGGAGGAAGGGGGGAGGGAGGGGGGAGGTGGAGGAGGAGGGAGAGGTGGGGAGGTGGAGTGAGGGGAAAGGGGGCAGGGGGACGGAGGGGAAGGGGGGGAGATGGCAGGAGGGGAAAGGGGGGAATGGATGGAAGGGTAAGGTAGTGTTTGGATATGGTGGCGGAGGGGAACAGAAGGCGGCGGGTTCGACCGGGTGGAGGAGGGGAAGGGGGGAGCGTGGAGGAGGGGGGAGGCTGGAGGAGGGAAGGCGGGGGGAGATGGAGGAGGGGAAGGGGAGATGGAGGAGGGAAGGGGGGAGGTGGTGGGAAGAGGAGGGGATGGGTGGTGGAAGGGGGAGGAGGGAGGGAGGTGCCTGGTGGGAGGGGAGGTGGTGGGGATGGGGAAGGGGGGGAGGGGAAAACCGGTGGTGGGAAGGGGGATGGTGGTGGAAGGTTCCCCCAAGGGGGTGGGAATGGGAAGGTGGGGGACAGGTGGTGGAAGGTGGGGGCCGGTAGGGATAAGGGGGGTGGAGCGTGGTGGGAAGGTGGGGAAGGGGAGGGGGAGGGTGGTGGGAAAGGAAAGGTGTAAGGGGGGAGTGAAGGGAAGGTGAGGGGGTTGACGGTGGGGGGGGTGGAGGGGAAGGTTAAGGGGGGTGTGGGGGGGAGGTGAAGGGGGGGGGTGGGAGGGGGGTGAAGGGGGGGGTGGAGGGGCGAGTGAAGAAGGGGGTGGGAGGGAGGTGAAGGGGGGGGTGGGGAGGAGAGGGTGAAGGGGACGCCGGGGATGGTGGACAGGGTGGGGGGAAGGGTAGTGAGGGTCGTGGTGTGAGGGAGGTCGGAGGGGGGGTGGAGGGGATGGCGGAAGGAAGGGGAAGTGTAGTACAGTGACGGGTGGGTGAGGGAGGTGACGGCGGTGAAGGCCGTCTCACTCACCCGTCCGGCAAGCTCCCAATTGGATCTGAGGCGGGAAGGGCAGCGTGTTGTGGCCGCTCCCCGCTGCCTGTAGCGGCGCCGGGGGGGTGGGGGGAAGTGAGTGAGGGGAGGTTATCACTCGGACCCCCGCGGTTGTACAGGCGCCGGGGGGGAGGGGAGGGGAAGTGACGTGAGGGAGGTGATCACTCCGCCCCCCGCTGGTTTGTAGCGGCGCCGGGGGGGGGGGTGGAGGGGGAGTGAGTGAGGGGAGGTGGAGGGTGATTTCCACTCCGCTCCCCACGCTGAGTGTGTGTAGCGGCGCCGGGGAGGGGGTGGAGGGACGGGAGGGAAGTGAGTGAGGAGGCCGGGTGATCACTCCGCTCCCCGACTGAGTGTAGACGGGCGCCGGGGGTGGTGGTGGCAGGGGATAGTGAGTGGAGGGAAGGTGATCACCTCGCCTAACCCGCTGAGTGTAAGCGGAGCCAGGGGGGGGGGAGGGGAGCAGCGGGAATGTTTTTGAGTGAGGGGAGGTGACACTCACGCTCCCCGCTGACTGTAGCAGGAGACGGGAGGCGGGGTCCCGGGCGCCCCCCACCACCCCTCCGACCTCACCTCCCCTCCTTCAACGCCTTTCGTCCGCCCTCCCGCCTCTGCCTTTCGCCCACCCGCACTTCTGCCTTTCACCCGCCCACCGCTCACATCCCCGCGCCACACAGCCGCCGCACGCACTAAACAGACCTGCCACACTCGACACACACCCGCCGCCTCTCACCCACCCCACACACTCGACACACACCTGCCGCATCCTGCCCCTACGCAACAATATCACTGACCAGCTGTCACCCGCACTCGCCACACACCCGCCGGCTTACACCCTAGCAGGACCCCGACCCACAGCCAGCACTCACTACCCACGCGCCACCCGTACTGAACACACACCCGCCGCCTCACACACGCTCACACCCTAGCAGGACATACGCCTCACATTTTCACATCACTTATGTCACCAAAATATACATTGTACTGTGGTGTGTTTACAATAAACCATTTTTATACAACATCGTATTACATTTTCTTCCATCTTTCTTTTCAACATTATTATCCAACCTTTACAACAAATACTCACCTATTGTTCCACGATTTATAAATAACACTACCTATTACGCATTTACATCCCGGGCAACGCCGGGTCTCTCAGCTAGTTGATAATAATAATAAAAAATCCGCAAACCGTGAAATCCCCCTTTTAGAGATTGATCCGCGGAAATCCGTGGACCAAAGGAAACGGCCTAACCGCGGTAGAACCAAATTCGCCCCCAAAATTCGCCCATCTATATTAGTGATGCAATAAGGTAAACTAAGAGAAATGCTGCTTCAATAGCGAAGTAACGCAGTTATGGGGCGGACATACGCCTAGAAAGACGGCAGATGATTTCGAATGTTACCAGATGCTGTGAAGAAATAGGAGAATACATTTCAGATGCACACGTTCTGGCCATGAGCATTTGAAGAGCGTGTAACATGTCAAAATCTGCATTACAATTTATTCTGATCGATATTCAATGCAAATGAGCGAACATTTGTGCCTCGGTCCTTTCCCGCAGAAGGATATGGTTCGCTTGGCACAGAGAGGGAAAAACATGCGATGAAACCCTCTTTTGGTGCAGAACATACACAGTTTGCATTTATTGTGTATTATTTGCATTTCAGTTTTTCCCCCTGAGATCTGGGAGCATATTTCACACACCCAAGGGGTGACCAACTCCAGTCCTCAAAGGCCACCAACAGGTTAGTTTTTAAGGATATCCCTGCTTCAGCACAGGTGGCTCAGTCATTTGGACTCAGCCACCTGCTCTACACCCTGCAATTACTATTGTGTCTAAGAGTAAAATGCTTTGAGGGCAGAGACCGTTTCATGACAAAGTCTAATTAGTCATTACCATTATCAGTTCTTTCATTTGGACCTAAATAAAAACTAAAAACTTCTCTTATGGTTCATTTTCTGATAATGGGAACTATTCCTGAAGTCCTAATCCTTTTAGTGTTAAATAACAATCATTTTTGGTAGAACCATTATCTGAGAGCATCAATGTTGTTGAGGTGGGGGGCCTGCTGCGAGGTTGTGGAGTGGAGGGATACCCCCTTGCTCAGCATGGTTGGCCCGGCAGAGACTGGAAGATGGCTTTGTAATTCCAGGGTTGGACCCAATCTCTTGGTTCAGCGGGCCAGTACGCCCTTTGCCATTGAGCCCAGGACGGTTGGCTGGCAGCACTGCCTTATGGCGGCCCTCTTAATATATGCAGGTTTTAACAGAGGCCGTTTTATTTAAATTGACGTTGTGATATAGTGATATATAGTTCGCATAGTGACATGTATTCTTCAATTTGACAATCTACTATATATTTTGGAAAACTGTTTGTCTGGTCGCTGTACATTTGGACACCTCTTAACATCTCGTAACCACATTTTGCAAGATGGTTCCTGAGATCAAGGAGCAGGATTTTCTCTGTTTTAAATACAACTGGACGCCATTTTGAATCAAGATGGTGTACTGAACCTTTCAAAACTGCACTGATTTTAACCAGATTCGGCAGGATTGTAAGTGGAAAATCCATATTTTGCACATTGTTCAACTTTATGTTGGATGCTCCACAGTGGGAACTGGAAAAATGTTCTGTGTTTTTGCGCCTAACTTCTAGTTTACCCAACAGCATTACAATAAAAATCCATAAAACATTTATCATTAAGAAACTGAAAAAAAATTATTATTCATTTATAAATCTCATTATTTTTTGGTTTCTTAGAATTCCTGATCAGCGGTGGGATACTTTCAGCTAGTAATCTATAAAGCAAAAACAGAGCTCGTAGGAAAAACTACAAATAAGGTTCCCTGTGTGTCGCACTATTTCTTATCAGAAAACAGAAAATATGTGACATCTTCAACCACTATATCCTGATTGAATTCCCAGTGATCCAAAAGAAAGCCCATTTGTGTTCCTATGAATAGGAAAATATATCCAGAACTTTGCGGATATATAACATAGCAGGCTAGATTCCTGGTATTAAATTGCATTATGGGGCTCTGTGAGGCGATTGCTTGAACTGCGATGTAACTAGTACTTCATTTAATTCTCATTCCAGAGCATGAAATTGAACCTATTCTATGGGAAAAAAAAGATATGATATATATTAAATCAACTCTGTTTCTCAGAGTGTGGAATTGAATTCTGATAGGAGGCTTTGCAAATCAAATACTCCATGTTATGCGCCAGAGAAATCAGCAGTCCGCTTTCTGACTGTACTTTGAATGCCATTAAAGTCTTAAAATATCCAATACGTTCACTCTACAGAAGCATCCAGATGCTAGTAATTATGCTGATTGCCAGGCTGCACCCAAAGTAGGCAAAATGACCATTTGAATGTTTTCATGTAAGGTAATAACTATGTGTGCTTAGTATATAGAGAAAAGCCTAAGTAATAATCAATAAAATAATCAAAACATATAAAAAGGAGAAATCTATGCAAAATAATAATAATAATAATAATAATAGCATGTTCCTTCATTACAGTTCTGTAGTATTAGATAATACTTACTGCAATTTTTTTTAATTCAACCCTTAATGCCATTTTAATGAGTTTTAATATACTGAGCATCCTTTGATCATCTCCCCAACAGTGCAAGATATTTGTAACACTTTCCTGTTTGTGATCATTTGTTGCCAATGTTCCCAACAGTTTGAGCTGCAAACTGTAACAAAAGATAATGTTACTTTAGTAATATAAGAATACATTGTAGCTGCTGAGTTACACTGACTGACGGATTGATTGAAACTGAAAGGCAGCCATTTAGTGAACCCTGGGAAGAAGTTTCTTTGCTGATTGATCACGGGAGAACAAATCAATCGGAAGCTTAGGTAATTCATCTTATACTATATTAGTGAAAGCACTGTATGCCTGCCTGCCTGCATGCATGCCTGCCTTCCTGCCTGCCTGCCTGCCTGCCTGGATGTCCGGTGTCCCTAGGGGAAATCTCATTGGTCCCTTGGGCCGCCCGCCCCCCCATCGGCACACCCACATCCGCACCCCCACATCAGCAACAAACCCTCCCAAATCAGCACACCGATACAATCACCATCAGTACAGCCACAGCAGCAGTACCACCGCACATGGGCCGTGTGGACCACTCCCCACCCAAATGCCACCCCCACACCACAAACATCCCGGGCAACGCCGGGACTCTCAGCTAGTTTTAAATAAAGGTAATCAAAGGCTGTGTATAATAAAGTAAAAAATGTTTAAGATGATGCTAGGAATTTACACCCCGACATCTTATAAGTAGTAAAGAGTAAGTCTCAGTGGTGCCGATAGGACTGGGGCAGGAACTCTCCAAACCACCCATCATGTAGTCAATAAACAAAGATTAGAGGGTCATCTCTCTGACGAAGGGGTCTGTTGCTCCCCCAAAATGTTGTGTAATTAACCTTCAGTCTCAATGATCCACAATAAAATACTCACTTTAACTTCATCATGATGTGTGCGATGACCATCGAACCTTTGTTTGAGGATACTGTTTTTAATCATAGGCGGTTATGCATTGAGCTGCGATAGTGCCGATCGGGGCACTATGACTCCCATTGACTTGAGTTTGGAATTCCCTGCAATCGTGCCCCAATTGGCACTATTGCAGTTTAACGAATCACCCACATAGACTTTTTGATCAATAACACAGATGTACGAAGGATGACGTATTGCTGCTGAGCCTGCATTTCGTGAAGTAATAGCGTTAATAAGATTTTATGGGGTATGTATTAAATGGGGCAAAGAAAGTGGGAGACAAGTATCCCCGTTAACACGGCTAAAAGTGCTTGGAGATTTCATTTTTGTATTTGTTTTATTACAGGGTTGAAGCAGGGGGTCTCTGGAGCTGAACCCCATTAATTTCAGCTCTGCTTCCTGAGATAAATACCTCCATAGGGGGTGCTGCTATCTCTGACAAGTTTTAAAGGTTTTGGTCACGCAGGCCAATGGGAATCAGCAAGTGATGTGACAGCTTCCCATTGACCTGCGTGACGCGGGATATTTAAACATCGTCATTATATTAGGCCCACAGATTGCCTGGCTGCAGAGGTACTTGGAGCTTGATATCTCGGTTGCCGCACGATTCTAACAAAGTCTTAGACAAGACATTTTAGCATAATAAACTGTTTATTTGCAGGTGTTAGAAGTGGGATCCCGGCCACTCTTCAATTGCCTGCACCTTATAAAGAAAAACTACACCCACTGTAATTATCTAAACTAAGTGTGGTAAGATCTACAACTTTTATCCTGGCTGCAGAGATACCAGAACCCCTACAGAGATAAGTATGACAGGACTCAGGGGGGCCCCAGATCTGAAATTAACACGGTGCAGCTACGGAGACCCCCTGCTTCAATCCTGTTATCAAAAATACATTTAAATTAAACCTGGATTGCTACTTTAAGTTGGTAAATTGGAGGCATCTTAGGCAATTATCAGACTGCTTTCACGACAGAAATATGATTTGCTAGAAATCTTATTAAAGGTTATAACTTTAATGGCCATACTAAATTAGTGATGCTGACCATTGTCAATTAAATAGGCTATAAGGTCCCTTGCAGTACAACTTTAGCCATAGGTGTCTATTTATTAATTAGTTTTGTTGAGAATGACATGTCAGTCTTTTAAAAGGTGCTGGAGTGTTGACACGCCAGTAAATGGTGGTTTGAAACATTGTGACTAGACCGGGCTTCTCATATAATATGGTTCATTGAGGGCAAAAACAAAGATTATGGCATTGATGGAAAGCAGTTAGGGAACAGACATTTTCCTGCCTGTAGAAAAGTGGTCGTCGATTAGAAACAGAGTGACGTCAAGATACTCAGCAGTATATAATGGTAGAGAGCAGAGGTTTGCTTGGGAAGAATGTAGCAAACAAGTGTTACAAAAAGCCCAGCATGTAATCAGCCGAGTGTCCTGGTATTGTTCAGCAGCGATAAAAGCGTGTCGCACAATATCCTTACACTGGATAAAGACGGTACTTTGCTATTCATACAAAAGTACTGCAGGAAAATGGTTTTAATATCGCAAAAGTACATGTTTTAAAATAAAGAACTAATGCTAAACGCCAAGCGTGACCATCACACACAGATACTGCAGTAGTGCGAACTGCACAACAACACTAACGTAATGTGCAAAAAAGTGATATAATATTCCCGAGGAGGGTGACAGTCGCTGGCTATGCAGGAGATTCAAGAGATTTGGGGGAGATATGGGTCAAGATCGAGCCATTTGAACCCACAAAGTGGAAATCTTTATCTGTGTCACTTTGCGCCAGCGACATACTGAGTAGAGATGGGTGGTTTTATTTTTTTTCGGATTTGGATCCGCGGCAGATCGGCCGGTTCCTTGTGGTCCGCGGATTTCCACGGATCAACCTCAGAAAGGGCGATTAGCGTTTTGCGGATTTTGTATTATTATTACCAATACGCTCCGTGGATTCTGCCGCCCGGGGACGGATTTGTAGAATCCAATCCGCGGATTCAGCAATCGGTTCAAAAGAATACGAAGGGATGTGGGATCCGTCATATCCTTTGCTAGTGATGGCAAGGGGATGGGGGATCCTCTACATACACATGTGTAGGAGGCAGAGGGGATGTGGGATCCGTCATACATACACATGTGTAGGAGGCAGAGGGGATGTGGGATCCGTCATACATACACATGTGTAGGAGGCAGAGGGGATGTGGGATCCGTCATACATACACATGTGTAGGAGGCAGAGGGGNNNCAGAGTGGATGTTGCGGTCCGTGATACAGACACGATGAGGTAGGAGGCGCAGGGGATGTAGGATCCTACAGCCAGATACATGTTGTAGGAGGCAGAGGGGATGTGAGATACTGATAAAGACACACGTGTAGGAGGCAGAGGGGATGTGGGGACCCGTTGATACAGAACACATGTGTAGGAGGCAGAGGGGTGTGAGATCCGTGATACAGACACATGTGTAGGAGGCAGGGGGATGGAGGATCGTTCATACATACACACTCGTGTAGGAGGCAGAGGGGATGTGAGATCCGTGATACAGACAAATGGGTAGGAGAAGAGGCGATGTGGGATCCGTGATATACAGACACATGTGTGGAGGACAGAGGGGATGTGGGATCCGTCATACATACACACGTGTAGAGGCAGAGGGGATGTGAGATCGTGAGTACAGACAAATGTGTAGAGGGGAAGAGGCGATGTGGGATCGTGATACAGACCACTGTGTTAGAGGAATGAGGGGGATGTGAGATCCGTTGATACAATTGTAAGTACGTTCTTATTTGCTTTTACATATAAATTTTATATTTCGATCTATACCATGGTGCCCTTGTCTTCCATGTTTATACGTATCGAACTTTATGCCTACCATATCCTGTCAGAGTTTTATTTCATTGCTGGGGATCCTAATCTACATCTACCGGTTGTGTAGACAAATGCTGTTTTATACTACGCTGTATGTAAGTAGGCATACGTATAGAGCCAAGATTGAATTTTTCAACATTGTGGGTTATACTGCACCATTATTTGTAGTTTTTTCTTTCCTGGTGTGTCTCCGAACCATAGCTCCCTTCCAACCTTCGTCATACATACACATGTGTAGGAGGCAGAGGGGATGTGAGATCCGTGATACAGACACATGAGTAGGAGGCAGAGGGGATGTAGGATCCTACAGCCAGATACATGTGTAGGAGGCAGAGGGGATGTGAGATCCGTGATACAGACACACGTGTAGGAGGCAGAGGGGATGTGGGATCCGTGATACAGACACATGTGTAGGAGGCAGAGGGGATGTGGGATCCGTCATACATACACACGTGTAGGAGGCAGAGGGGATGTGAGATCCGTGATACAGACAAATGTGTAGGAGGAAGAGGCGATGTGGGATCCGTGATACAGACACATGTGTAGGAGGAAGAGGGGATGTGAGATCCGTGATACAATTGTAAGTACGATTCTTATTTGCTTTTTAAACATATAAATTTTATATTTCGATCTATACCATGGTCTGCCCTTGTCTTCCATGATTATCTACGTATCGAACTTATCCTGCTACATCTCCTGTCAGAGTTTTATCATTGCTGGGGATCCTAATCTACATCTACCGGTTGTGTAGACAAATGCTGTTTATACTTTGACCTGCTGTAAGTAGGCATCCGTATAGAGCCAAGATTGAATTTTATCAACATTGTGTGGATATACTGCACCATTATTTGTATGTTTTTTCTTTCCTGGTGTGTTCCCGAAACCATCGCTCCCTTCCCACCTTGGATCAAGATCCGTGATACAGACACATGTGTGGGAGGAAGAGGGGATGTGGGATCCGTGATACAGACACATGTGTGGGAGGTAGAGGGGATGTGGGATCCGTGATACAGACACATGTGTGGGAGGAAGAGGGGATGTGGGATCCGTGATACAGACACATGTGTGGGAGGAAGAAGGGATGTGGGATCCGTGATACAGACACATGTGTGGGAGGAAGAGAGGATGTGGGATCCGTGATACAGACACATGTGTGGGAGAAAGAGGGGATGTGGGATCCGTGATACAGACACATGTGTGGTAGGAAGAGGGGATGTGGGATCCGTGATACAGACACGTGTGGGAGGAAGAGGGGATGTGGGATCCGTGATACAGACACATGTGTCGGAAGGAAGAGGGGATTTGGTGGATCCTGAATCCATACACAAGTGTGGGAGGAAGAGGGGATGTGGGATCCGTGATACAGACACATGTGTCGGAGGAAGAGGGGATGTGGGATCCGTGATACAGACACATGTGTGGGAGGAAGAGGGGATGTGGGATCCGTGATACAGACACATGTGTGGGAGGAAGAGGGGATGTGGGATCCGTGATACAGACACGTGCATCTTTGTGCTGTATATTATACAAGGAAAAAAAGCAGTGCACAGCAAGAATCAAAAAAGGGCTAGAGTGGAAAAATAAAGGTAAAAGTTCATTTATTCAGCAGATATAGAGAAATGGACACACAGAAGCAGGTAGATCTCTCACGAGTTTCACGCCTGCGTTGGTGCTTTGTCAAAATATGCAACATATGACTCTCGGGGGTTTTGCAAATAACTAGCTTGTGGCTATACAGTATCAGCCAATGGGGAAGGACATGGTCTCTTGGCTGACTTCCAAAAGAACAGCTTGTCATTATTTCAGATACATATAACGTTCCCGTAAGGCTGAACGCAAAGGTATGCATGTGTGATGCACTTCATACACCAAAGCCAGTCCTTGAATTCATCAAGTTGTACAACATAGCAGATGGTGTTGAGATTATAACACTGGAGCCTTGTGGGACGTCTTACATTTCTCCTGACATCCTCTGAGGCAGCAATTTTAATAATAATCAAGGAGAGCCACACTCCAAACCAGCTCGCTTTATTTCAAGTGTATCAGACAGATTTCCTAGTGTTCATATTTTCTTTACCGGTAGCTACATTGTGCAGAAGTGCAAAGATAGATCTACATCCTTAAAAACTACAAAGAAAACCATCTGCACTCAAAATCCTTCCTTAGTTTTGGGTACTTGAGTAATTATATAGGTGATCAGAGATATACCGTGGCGTCATAGGACCTGTCTCCTACTGTACTACATAATCATTTCCAATTGAGTTGACCATTAACAGTAACACCCATATCTGTTGACCTATGTTAGGCCGCGTCCATGGTGCCTGCTTGCGAGTGGGAGACGGAGCGCCGTAACGTTGCGCTTGCTTGCAACAGAGGCGATTCCTGGACTGTAAAAAACTGAGCTGTTGTGCGCGGGTGGTCTTTTTGGGGGCGTTTCGGAGGGGCGTGGCCGGGATGTCACAGAGCTAGTTCGACCTCACATGATCCGGCCGTCGCGCCGCAAATACGAAATAATTTGTCTCCGCAAGCAGCTCTCCGGCCAACACGCGCACCATAAATGATCACATTACCCCAATGTGATTCATCGCGCAGCTCTCTCTCTCGCGCCTGCAGGCAGCATGTACAAGGCCTAATACAGCGTTACAAATTCCATTGCGGTCTCGTAACCGCGAGAGGCAGCAGCGCCAACTATGTTGTCTACACTGTATGTAAAGACCTGCAAAGAGCTCATTGTTGTTAAGGTGTCAACCCAAAAGTCACCTGTACCTCGTTCTTCTGCATCTCCTAAAACTGATGCGTCATCTGCTCTTCGTAAACTTATTGGTGCCAATCAGCAACAAGCAACAACAACAAAGACTGAACTATAACCCCGCTGGAACACAGCTGTCAGATAGTGATACAGAGGCAGACCATATCTGGTCAGGCCTAAAACACCTGCTGCTAAGATTAAAACGACCTGCTGCGTTTCTAGAATGGCGGGAGATTATTCTAGTGGAAAGAGTTGACAGCAGAGCTAGTCTGTTTATTTATTGGGAGGAAAGGAGTATTTAGCACAGCAAGCTTGTGAGGCTGGCTCCCCGGTGCCTGCTGCAGGGCGCTATGGCAGGCGCCGCAGAGACAAGAACCGACCTTCAATTGGTCCGGGGCTGCTACCTGCCTTCGCCGCTGCTTTGCACAAGCAGATTTCTCTTAAGACAGGAATACTGTGTTCAGGACATGCGACGGAGCGCTGGCCACGCCCCCGGTGGCTCAGCCAATGAGAGCGAACCTGCTGGGTGATGTCAGGGCCACGCCCCCCACCACACCCCGTCAAGCCCCCCGTCTTTCCCCCTGATGCTCACCGCAGACCGGGGATCACAGCTGCACGCGCCTGGCAGGCGTCTGTGCAGCGCAGACACCGGGGCCTCTTCCTAAGGCTGCGGTCCCAGTGCGTTCTACGGCGTGCGCTGTGCGCACAAGCACCACCTCCCAATCTATCCGGGTCAAGTACAAGCGTTGGCGCGCATTTAGCAGCCGCGATGTACTGCAAGTTTTCTCACATACAAAAAAATAGTATGTGGTACTTGCGACGGAGGCGTGGCCACATCCCCGCCGGCGGTTCAGTCAATGAGGGCGAACCAGCCGCGTGAGGTCATGACCACGCCCCCGCAAAACCCTCACCACGCCCCCTCCCGAGCAACCTTCCTCTCTCTTTGGAGACCGCAGATCGCGGTTAGCTCTGTGAATGCGCCACCCCCCCAACGCGTTTCGAAACCACAGGGGTCTCTTCACCCTGTGATTTCGAAACGCATTGGAATAAAGGACGAATCCCTCTGTGAACTCTGGACTCTGTACCCCTTCCTTGCGGGCTCACTCGGTGCTTGGAAAGATCGCGACGCCCTGTCGCTCCTGAGTGACGTCACGAACTCGGAAGCGCCGGATCGGAGAGCTGAACAGCGTGTGTCCCGCTGCTGCAGAGACTGTTTAACCCGCGGACACTACTCGTCTGTATCACGAGCTGGCTGAACTGCATATTACCGTGCCTGAGACCATCCAGGCCCTACTTTGGGATCGAGTGACCGTGACAGGGAGAGCTGTGTGTGCTTACACTGATGACATCTCCACTGGCGTCCTGATTGGTGCATGGGTAACATTAACCCTTGACATGCCTGTTTAAATTTGTTTTAATGTACGCTTAATACTTACCTCACTTTGTTGTTTATTAATATAATTTTTAATGCACTATGAGCGTCGTGCGCTGTGTTTTTTGTATTTTCTGTCTGTCTAATTAGGGGGTACCTGAGCCATCCCTGGTGCCACAGCTGCAGACGCTCCAATATCTATTTGAGTTTATAAGGTCACAATTTAGATATTTATCACATACTGTATCATCACTTCACATTTGCATTGCTTGTAGTTGCGCACCTATTTTTCACTTCTTTCCACATATACATGATTGTACCTGTGATTTATTTTTACTGCTGCAGCAGCAGTGGGGTCTAGTCCTGCATGAAAGAGGAAGTGGTCAAGAGTCAAGGTCACGAGGTGACCAGCATTCTTCATGCAAGTCGCCACTTAATCTGATTGAATGGTCTCTTTCTCCAACTAGTAGTCTTGTCGTGTCTTACTTGGAAACAGCATCACGTGCTCCATCACCAACATTGCCCAGTCAATTCAAAAATGGTCTCCTGTTTCTAACTAGTCTTGTCCTGTCTGTTTTACCTCGTCCTGTTCTTTGCCAGACAATGGAAAGAATCGGCATAAACCCCATTATCATTTCTTATCATTATTTGTGCGAACTAGATTGTAAATTCGCATTTCACATTTACATTTAACCTGTAATTCAAAACGAAAACTTTGACGAGTTTTAGCAAAACCGAAACCCAGGTTCCAGCGTATATCTGTACTGACTTCACATACCTGGTTTTGCCCACCACTCACCCAACAAAAAACATAATTATATATATATATCTCCTTCCCTCAAAGCCTTATCTCATGGACTCAAAATGGCAGGAGGGAGGCAACACGTGTTCAAGAAAGTGCATAGTGGCACTTATTCTGGTAGTAGGTTCAACCGTACCATGAAACCTTGACCAATATACACAGCTAAAGTGGGAGAGGTACTTATGTGCCATGCCAGCAAGACCTCAACCCCCAATATTCCATACACCGAAAAAACAATGGCCCTTACTCGTCAGAATCCAGATTGTCCATGGGCTTCACAGCGTTCAGGAAGAAGGCATGAAGGCAGGGGGTGCCAAGAATCCACAGAGGGTAACCAAATAACCAGGTTATTCAAACCTCAGTCTGGCTACCTACAACTGCTGGATTCTCTCCTGTGAAGAACTGGAACACGAGCTAGAAAAGATTAAATGGGATATTGTTGGCCTTTGTGAAGTAAGAAGAAAAGAGGAAGGCCTCATTAAGTTCAAAACCTCTATTCTATTACAGAGGTACAGAAAATAGAAGGATCAGTGAAGTATGGTTCATCTTTAAGAAGAAATGGAGACGCAATGTAGTACAATAGGAAAGCTCAACAGAGAGAGCAGCCAAATTTGACAAAGATACTACCCAAGCATATGACCCAACATCAAGTCACATGGACAATGCTGTGGAAGACGTCCACCATGAAATCAACTAAACTTAACCAAGGGAATTGTCAACATAAGATCATTATGGGAGATTTTAATGCAGAGATTGGTACCCAGCAGAAAGACGAAGCATAAGTTGGTAAGAACGGTTACGGTTCTCGGAGTGAACGTGGAGACAGATTGGTAATATCAGCAGAATGTGAAAACGTGTACATCGTGAACATGGAGTGGACTCAATGGAATAAAGAATGACATTGACTATATCCTAGCTAACAAGAACATGTGATTGAAGACTGCACCGTGTCCTCACCCGTTCTGGCACAAGGAGTGATCACGCATGGGTTCGCTGCTAATTATATCAGACGGAAAGATGGAAAGGAGAACACTGATTAAAAAGAAGACAAAGACAATCAACATCCATCACCTGAAGAATAAAGGCAGAACATTTCCACTAGAGCAGGAACATGACTTCAGCTCGTTGGAAATGCACCGGGACACTTTTACAGCTAATTGTGACGATTGTAATTGAAAGCGCAAAAAAAAGAAATTGGCGGAATCGCTAACAAAAAAAGATAAGACCGTATCAGATGAGACAAAACGATTAAAAAGGAAACAAAAACAATAGACTGAGTCGGTCACAAGAAGGTCCAACAGAACAGTTTAGACAATCAAAAGCTACAGTATTTTATCACACTATAATTCTGAACTTCAATATTTCTGTGTCTAAATACAAAGTGTATCTCTGCCACCCTGACTTCTGCATTCTGTACCCAGGGCTGCAGACAGATTTCCTGGGGCCCAGGACTAGAGCTTCACCCGGCGCCCCCACGCTTACCCTCCCCCCCATGTTGGCGGCCTTGCATGCCCTCCCCTTACACACCTGTATTTCCCCCCTCTGTCTCTCACACTTCCTCCCTTTTCCTCACTCTCCCCCGCCCTCCACTATAACTTAATTACCCAGTCAGTCCCCCCTTACCCCCTCCTCCATAGGTCACAAACACTATTCCCCCCAATGACCATACAATTCCCCCTCCCACACATCCACAGCCCCCCCAATACACACACAATACAAAGAACTACCCACCCCCAATAATACAGACACCACTACCCTCCCCCAAATAAAGACACACTACACACACTGCCAGGTACAAACAACCCCCCCCCCCCCCCTGCCCGCAATCAACACTACTACAGGCCCAGATACAATTCCCACCACCCCCACAAATACACTAACCCCCCACAAATACAATTACCCCCTTCCCCACAAATATACTTACCCCCTTCGCCACAAAGACTCTTACCCCCTTCCCCACAAATACACTAACCCCCTTCCCCACAAATACAATTACCCCCTTCCCCACAAATACACTAACCCCCTTCCCCACAAATACAATTACCCCCTTCCCCACAAATACACTAACCCCCTACCCCACAAATACAATTACCCCCTTCCCCACAAATACACTAACCCCCTGAAATTACACAATAAAAGCATTTAATAACAATTAATAATAATTCATAATATACATGGACATATATTGATATGGACAGATTAAAAATGAAATAATGCTTAAAGTGCTCCGCAACACCGATGGTGACAGTTGCAATGCCCACTCACCAGATGGGATAAGTAAGCAGGCAGTGGATAATTTTGAGAGTATCCCCTCTCGATTACATCTGATTGGATTTTAGTCTCAACGTCTGCACTTAAATTTGCATTGTTTTTTGTTTCTTTATTTCCCCATATTTTGCTCCTCCTGGATTGTCTGAATTATATAATTCTACTTGGAACCCGGGAAACAGGTTCTGCCAGAGGGTTTGAGCAGGGATATATTAATTGAGCACATATTTTATTGTATATTGCACTATTAACTTGCACGCAACCACTATTTTATTTTAAGTTGTTAGCGCCTTAAATTCACTATCATTCACAATACAGCAAGAAAATTATCCTTGTCTAATTTCTGTATTGTTTTGAGTGAGAGTACAATAAGATTTATAACGCGTTTCACTATATCTCGCGTCTAGCTAGGGTTATCAGAGTTCAATGTTTTGGTGTGACCTATTCTCTATCTTTCTTTATACGCTGACCGCTACACGTGTGACATAGTGCTCTGGATGTGATCAGGGACGCCGTATTTCTCACCTGCCCTACTCAATTCCCATCACATGTTGGCATTTCTCTGGCAGTCATTACAGACTGATACCGGTCTACTCGCTGTTGAAAAATGTACAGATAATAATCATGTATTCTACTTAAAAAAACAGGAGGAAGTGAGATTGTCACCAGCCGTGCCAGTTTCCATTGGGAAGGTGAAAATGGGATGCGTAAAGGCTGTAATATTGACTTCGGAAGAATGTATTACAGGGATAATAGGGATTTTGTGTTATATAGAGAATTATCCTTAACCCTTTTAATGCAACATATAACCTTTTGGGATTAAGGGTGCTTTGGAAATAGAATTAAGGTTTGTGTGTGTGTTCATATGTCATATACAGTACACATAATAACTTTATTTCATATAGCGCTTTTCTCCCAATGGGACGCTAACCGCGTCACAATTACAGTATAGCGCGCGCAGGGTCGGATTACCAACTTGGCACATAACTTGGGGCCCCCAAGATAAGGAGACCTGTAGGCTGCCTCCTTCATCACAAGGATATATTTTAGGAGGTGTGACTCCGTTTAAAGATACTTTGTATACACATTAGCATATCTCCCAAGGTACCTCCAGGTATGTTCCTTTTTCAGCACAGGCGTCTCCCCCTAATTTATTTGGAGGGATATTTTAGGAACATATATACAACTGGAGATACTATTAAGTTAGTAAGTCGGCCCCCTCCCTCATTAAATATTCCAAAAGGAGACTCAATGGAAAGCTCTTTGGCAAATATTAGGATTTTTTATTTTTTAATCTTGATCGGAAAATCCAGTCCATTTTGCTCAAAGCTGCAACCAAATCTGATTTTGTACAAAATAGTCAGGAATTTACCTCTCTACAAAAACTCAGCATGTACAGATGCAGCGGCCGTTTTCGCGTGCGCTGCTGTATTCCACGCAGCATTAACGCGGCCAATCGCCCCAGGCACCCGTGTTTATCGCGGTTGCTTTGTTTGAATTTCATGGATTCTTTTTCTTTGTGTGCAATCAAATTAATGAATTGCAATGTGTACAGCGCTGTGCTACTGTGTCACTGTGTTACTGTGTCACTGTGTCACTGTGTTACTGTGTTACTGTGTCACTGTGCTACTGTGTTACTGTGCTACTGTGCTACTGTGTCACTGTGCTACTGTGCTCCTGTGTTACTGTGTTACTGTGTCACTGTGCTACTGTGTTACTGTGTCACTGTGCTACTGTGTCACTGTGCTACTGTGTTACTGTGTCACTGTGCTACTGTGTCACTGTGCTACTGTGTTACTGTGTCACTGTGCTACTGTGTTACTGTGCTACTGTGTCACTGTGCTACTGTGTCACTGTGTTACTGTGTCACTGTGCTACTGTGTCACTGTGCTACTGTGTCACTATGCTACTGTGTCACTGTGTTACTGTGTTACTGTGTTACTGTGCTACTATGCTACTGTGTCACTGTGCTACTGTGTCAATTTCAGGTGTTTAAAAACCAGAACACTAAAATGCCATTTTCTGCACTCTCCGCACTTGCGTCTTAAGGCGGTTCGGCTGGAAGAAATCACGCGCCATGACGTGGGTATTCCGAGGTATATACCGCGTGAAGTGTTCGAATAACGGCCGCTGCATCTGTATATAGAACAAAAGCTTGTTTAGGTGCCCACACAGAACGTAATAACGTTGATTTATCAATGAAATCTTAAGCAAGATTTGTCCATGGTTTGTCACTGTGTCAATTTGTACAAAACACAATGACTTAACCCCTTCATTACAGATTCTTATTTCCCTGGTTCCCTGTAGTATCCTAGTTTGTATATCATTCTCATTCCCAAGTTAGGGGGAAAGGTTCCGTTCTTCAAGGGGCCTCATTATATGGTAAGGAGTATATGGTTAGGATATATGGTAAGGGGTATATGGTAAGGATATATGGTAGGAGTATATGGTTAGGATATATAGTAAGGGGTATATGGTAAGGATATATGGTAGGAGTATATGGTAAGGAGTATATGGTAAGGAGTATATGGTAAGGAGTATATGGTAAGGCTCACTCCCGCTCTCCTCCACACTCACCCCTCCCTCTTCACAGAGCCATCCCTATCAATCCCCTGCGTCTTACGCTCACGCAGTACCCCCCCCGTCCATCCCTCTCACTTAATATACCCCTCCTCACCAATTCCCCCCTCCTTGTCTTTCACCAATTCCCACGCTTCTCACTCAATTGCGCCTACTCTTTCTCTCTAAACCCCACTTTCTTTTGGCACTCGATTACCCCCCCCCCCCTCTTTATCTTCCTCCACCCTCTAGAATGATACCTGGGGGGGTGGGGCCTAGCAGGCAAATGCAGAAGTTGGACGGAAGTTTACGCCCCCAAAACGGCTGATCCCCGAGTATCATCACGCTGGGCGCTCTAAATCCCGGGTGGTCCTACCCCACCCCCTCCTGTAACCCTCCCCCTGCACTATATACGGTTTTTTTAATTATTTGCCCCCTGAATTATATCCGATACGATTTGGTAGATATTTTTTCTTATTATTATTGTTCTGAGTAATTATAATCTAATCAAGAGTCAATAAAAAGTAGTTGCAGACGACCTTGACCGTAACTGATTACAAAGCCGGTGAGCTTAATATAGGTATAAAAAATTAATGTCATTTTATTGATCACAATGCCATTAAATGGAAAAATTCACAGAGCAAAACCGCTAAACAATAATTAGGGTTTGAGGATTAACATTTTTTTTTACTTGAATGGTCAGTAAGCAGGTTAAAGGTCAGCCACTGTGTTAATATCGTCACTGAAGCTGCAGATTGAGTGCATATATACTTATCGTGGATTTAGTGGTTGACATTTAGGTGTTTATTAGTATATGAGAAGCCTAATCAGTCCCAGAGCACTTGCCTGTATAAAATTAGTGTATTATTTGTCATATCCGAAAGAAAAAGAGCCAGAAATACCCTGAAACTAATTACAATAATTAGTATGTTCACATGTAAGAAAAGATCTCTAAAACTTTGCAAAGAATTTCCCCTTTTTAAATAAAACTCAGACAATTTGCAGACACGATCACTTCTATTTTCATGTGAGTATCAGTACCGTGTTAGCCGAGCGTATATCTAAAATGAAAGACATACCTTTTGGTACGAAATGTTTTATTGTGCGAGCTTTCGCGATACCTGATCTTCTCTTCCCGCGGTGTTACACTGATCATCCTTCCCCGGGTTACGCGATTATTATTCAAGCGTGTTCGCTGATCTCTTCTACCGCGGTGTTACGCTGATCTCTTCTTCCGGCGGTGTTACATGATCTCTTCTTCGGCGGTGTTACCGGATCTTTTTTCCGGCGTGGTGTTAGCTGATCTTCTTCCCGCGGTGTTAACTGATTTATTATTCGGCGGTTTTACACGGATCTTTTCTTCGCGGTGTTACTGACTCTCTTCTTCCGGCGGTGTTACAGTATCTTCTTCCGCGTGTTAGCTGATTCCTTCTCCCGGGTGTGTTACACGAACTACGGCTCTGATATCGTATTCGGCGGTGGTTACGCTGATCTTCTTCCGGCGGTGTTAGTGATCATCTTCTTCACGCGGTGTTAAATGACTCTTCTCCCACGTGACATGATCTCTCCTCCCGCGGTGTCTGTTAAACTGATCTCTTCTTCCCGCGGTGGTGTTACACTGATCTCTTTTGCGGTGTTATCACTGATCTCTTCTTCCGCCGTTGTCTTTGTTAAACTGATATTCTTCTTCACGGTGTTCCACACTGATCTCTTCTTCCCGCGGTGTTACGCTGATCTCTTCTTCCCGCGGGGGTGTTGTACACTGATCTCATTTTCCGCGGGGTTACACTGATAATTTTCCGCGGTGTTACACTGATCTCTTCTTCCGCGGTGTGTACACTGACTTTTTCTTCCGCGGTGTACATTTTACTGTTCTTTCACGGTGTTACACTGATCTCTCCTTCCCGCGGTTGTTCGCTGATTCTTTCCCGGGTTGTTTAAGCTGATCTCTTCTTCCCGCGGTGGTAAACTGATCTCTGTCTTCTTCCGCGGGCTGTTACCTGAAATCTCTTCTTCGCGGTGTTACGATATCTATCTCTTCCCGCGGGTTACACTGATCTCTTTCTTCCGGCGGTGTTACACTGATCTCTTCTTCCGCGGTGTCACGGGTTATCTTCACTGTTCCTGTTCTCCTCGCGGGTTACGCTGATCTCTCCTTTCCCGCGGGGTTGTTACACGATCTCTTCTTCCGGCGGTTTTGTTCACTGAATCTATGTCTTCACGCCGGTTGTTACACTGTGACTTCTCTTCCCGCGGTGTTACGTTGTCTTTCCCGGTGATCTGTTTCGCTGTCGCTATGTCTCCGCGGTGGTCGGTGTTACACTGATTTTCTTCCGCCGGTGGTTACAGTGATCTCTTCTTCGGCGGTGTTACACTGATCTATTCTTCCCACGGTGTTCACTGAATCTTTTTCCCGCGGTGTACACTGAGCTCTTTTTCCGCGGTTTGTCTACACTGATCTCTTCTTCGTCGGTTGTTACGCTGATCTCTTCCTTCACGGCGGTGTTACAGATATATCCCGCGGTTTGTCTGATCTCTCCTTCCGCCGGTGTTACACTGATCTCTTCTTCCGCCGGGTGGTACGACTGATTCTCCTCTCCTTTACCATTGTTTTGAATGCTCAGCGCTTGGTTATCTTTACCCAGTAATTCTTAAAAAAATATGATTTTTTATGCGGGCAACAAGATCTTCCTCTCAAATAATGCATTGTTTGCTGGATACTCGCTCCTTTTCTCCCCTATCTACACTTCTCCGCACTCTTTTCTCCACGTTTTCAGGCGTTTTTTCACTCGTCTCGTGTTTCGATCTGTTTATGCGCTGTCCAGCTTCCCCTGTTACTCCTTCTTCACCATTTTTGTCGACTCTCTCCGCCGTTACCACCCTTCCCAGTCACTTCGTCTCTTCTTTACTGTTCCTGTCTTTCTCTTTTAATGGTAACTTTTTTAACCATCGAGTTCCTGTTTTTTTTTCCTGATTTTTCTGATTCATGTCATTATCAATGTTGGTGACTATGGCCCAAGAGATTACTGATATTAAAATCGGGAGACTGGCTCCAGTCAGGGAGTCTCGCAGAAAATCATTGAGTGTTGGCATTCGTTAGCTGTTTATCGACTGTAGCCATGAAAATTCCCAAACGTGCCGGTATACAGCGGTGAAAAGGTCTGAAGCGGATATTCAGGAGGTAATATAAAACGTGGGATCCTTGGATCGGTTGGATCCATCAAGCAATTAAAAAATAACATATTGATTAGCCAGATTGCTTCAATACATTTAAACACACACAGAACCCCAGAAGTCATTTGGGAACCCCTGAGCCCACAAAATATATATGTATATGTGTCAAAAAAGAGAGCATGTAGCGTGGCGGATGCATAAAACAAAGAACAAAAAAGCCAATGCCCTTCCAATATACACAAATACACATAAAATACGAAGTGGATTGGGCTTTTTTGTCTTTGTTTTATGCATCCGCCACGCTCAGTAGCTCTCCTTTTTATGCAATATTAATATATATATTTGTGGGGCTCAGGGGTTCCCAAAATGAGCTTCTGGGGTTTGTGTTTGTTAACTTATTGTCATCTGGTCCAGCTGTTGGAGGTTAGGGGCCTCCCTCCCAGGTGTCAAGTCACCCCTCCCACTGCCCCAGTCAGCAGTCTCTTTCATTTTACTGGATATTGCCCAATGTGGTCTTTTCCCTCCCTATAAGAGGTAAATGAGAATTTTATTCCTAGTATAGGTTGTAGTTAGTATTTATCTGGTGCGTAGGACCTGTGAGCAGGGGCGCTTGATGTGGCTCACAGGCTTACGACGCTTTGGCCAAAGGGTTAAACTAAATGACCTTTTTCCAGGGAATATATACGTATTTTACTGTTTGTATTTGTCACATTGGAAGTGGCGTTGGGCTTTTGTGTCTTGCTTAAATACATGTTTGTTTTTCCAGAGTTGTATAATCGCTAACTAATTTGAGATGTGTGATTGACAAAAAAAACCGAAATATAAAGACTTTCAATAATGAATTACGCATCTAATGTTGAATTTATCAAGAGCTGTAAACATTGCTTTTAATTAAACGCAGTTGCTCTGGAAACTAAGTAGGCAGATGCTGAAGAATTGAATGCAAACAGATAATTATTTGGCAATTGCTAGCGTAAAAGTTCAGTACTAAACCCAACAAGATCACTATTTCTTCACAAACCACATACGCCATAATTCATACCATCTTTCTCACTATTTCACACTAAACCCCAACATAATCTGCAATATTTCATCACTAAACCAACATATCTGCACTATGTTCACTAACCCAACACTGCACTATTATCACATAAACCCAACATATCTGCACTATTTCATCACTAAACCCCAACATATCTCGCACTATTTCATCACCTAAATCAACATATCTGCACTATTCATCACTAAATCCAACATATCTGCACTATTTCATCATAAACAACATTCTGCAATTTCATCACTAACCCAAATCGCCATTCATCAAACCCAACATATCGCACATTTCAATCCTAAACCCAACATATCTGCACTATTTCATCACTAAACCCCAACATATCTGCACTATTATCAACTAAATCAACATATTCTGCACTATTTTCATCACGCTAAAATCCAACATATCTGCACTATTCGATCACTAACCCAACATATCTGCACTATTTCTCACTAAACCAACATATCTGCACTATTTCATCACTAAACCCAACTATCTGCACATTTCATCACCTAAACCCAACATATCTGCACTATTCATCACTAAAACAACATATTTGCACTATTTCTTCACTAAACCAACAATATCTGCACTATTTCATCACTAAACTACCAACATATCTGCACTATTTCATCACTAAACTCAACTAATCTGCACTATTTGTCACTAAACCCAACATATCTGCACTATTTAATCACTAAACCCCAACATATTGCACTATTAATCACTAAACCCAACAATCTTGCACTGTTTTCATCAGCGGTTGAACCGGCTAATGAAGGAGGGAGATCTCCATAATAGGAGGTAGAAAGGGTTATGATATACTGAATATGACCCCAATTTCTACTATGTATCACTTAATATCTATCTCCTCAAGTCCCCACAACAGGGCAGGTCTTCAGGATATCCCACTTCAGCAAGGTGGCTAAATCAGAGGCTCAGACAAAGACTGATCCTTGATTGAGTCCCTGTGCTGAAGCCAGGGTGGATTAACCACCCTGTGCTGAATCAGGGACTGATTGAGCCACATGTGATGAAGCAGGGGTATCCTGGAAACCTGACCTTGGGGGAGGGTGAGGGGTGCGGTCACGCTGCGGGGGGGGGGGGGGGGGGTTACCATTTGAAGCATTTTTCTGCTTTTATTACGTTTTTTCCTCATTTATTGTAAAATTAGTTTAAATGCACGGCTACAGTAGCATTTTATACACATATCTAGAGCCTTTTGTATTTGTTTGTTAATGTAAAAAAAAAAAGGGGGTAAAAAGCATTAATGCAGCAAAATGGGTTTTCACTTTAAAGTATTTTATTTATTTTTAAAGTTACAGTATTGAAGAAGGGGGTCTCCGGAGCTGCACGGTGTTAATTTCAGACTCTGGGGACCCCCCTGCATCCAATATACATACTCCGTAGGGGTGCCAGTATCCTGAGTAAGAGGAACTGTGTGCCTAACATAATGGTGGCATTTCCATTCCCGCAGCACCGGCTGGCCAATAGGAAGCTGTGATGTCATCCGGTGCGGCTTCCTATTGGCCGCGTGACCGGGACATTTAAACTGAAAAGAGGATACTGGCGCCCCCTACCGAGGTAAGTATCTTGGATGCTGAGGGTCCCTCGAGAGGAAATGAACCTCAGGTACGGAGACCCCCTGCTTCAGTCCTGTAATAATTACTAATATTTTATTAATAATGAAAACCTGGATGGCGTTAAGTTATGGCAGATTTACAGAAGATCATTTTAAATGCATCTTACCGTGATCCATTCATTAGTCCAATGTTTTAGGAGAGCAATTGGGACTGCTGAAATACACCCCAAAAAGTCACCGATTTCTGGCTGCACCGGGTAATAATCTCATACAAAGAGTTCCAGAACACAAATACTCTTACACACCATTCGACCACGCTATGCTTAGATACGTTCAATATACAGAACACTACAAGTCATACATATTGAACCCCCAAACATACCACAACATTATATAAAGCATATAAGTTTCACAGAGGCGTGCTACTGAGCATAGTAATATATATATTTAAACCAGAGACATAACATAAAACACAGACAAAGCTCAGTGCCACTCCAGAAAAAACTTATATACGGTACAGTGCCTAAATATACATGTATAAATAACTAATAAATAAAATGGTCTTTTAGTTTAACATTTTTGCCAAATAGTTATTTATACATGTATATTTAGACCTGTCCGTATATAAGTTTTGTTCTGGATGTGCACGGAGCTTTGTCTGGTTTTATGTTTATGTCTCTGTTTTAAATATATATATGTTCAATGGCGAAAGCTAGTGGGTTTGAAAGGCAGTGTAGCATATATTTATATCAACTAGAGTGCATTCAACCTGCTTAAAAAACATAAACTTCTGCTGCGGTAGTGTACTAACGACCCACCATTTGTATTCTATGGGGAGCAGTAATGGAAATGGTGAATGTCCCACTAAAGGATTGCTCGTCTGTAACCCGTTAGTTAGAAAAGAACTTGAGAAATAGCTGCTGTGCGTCAAGAATAGAACACAGGGGTGTTGTACTTCGCTCATCAACTATATGCCATTGCAACTGAGGGGCGATGACTCCCCCCCTTCCATTCCATCATCAGTGGCAGAGCGGTCACATGATCGGAGAGCCAGAGGATCCGTGCACCACATACTTTTTTTTTTTGATGGTGCAGGGGCGGTACCAGCTTCAGAAAAGGCAGTTGGGAAATTGAGCACTAAGGAAGGATACTGATATATCCCGACAAAGACCCCGGAGCAGATGTACCTCCGCGACCAAAGACAACGGAAAAGAGAGCCCGGCCGATAGCCCGTTACCAGATGAGGACGGACCATAGACCCGGTACAGAGACCCCGGACTCAGATGCCCAGGACGAGAGAGCCCTTACCAGAGGCCAGGAACCTAGTAGGTCTGAGCATAGACCACGCTTACCAGATGGATCCCGGAGCCAAGACCCCTGACCAGAGCCGCAGGACCAGATCGCCCACAAGATTACTCCTGACCAGAGACGCCGGACCATAGTACTGCTCCCATATGAGCCTGTGTAAGGAGTATATGGTAAGGAGTATATGGTAAGGAGTATATGGTAAGGGGTATATGGTAAGGATATATGGTAAGGGGTATATGATAAGGATATATGGTAAGGGATATATGGTAAGGGATATATGGTAAGGGGCCTGCCTGTGCTACTGTGCTACGTGTCACTGTGCTACTGTGCTCCTAGTGTTACTGTGCTGACTGTGCAATTGCTACTGGTTACTGTGTCAACTGTGCTACTGTGTGCTACCTGTTGCTAACTGTGTTACTGTGTCCACTGTGCTACTGTGTCACATGTGCTACTGGTTACTGTGTCTGTAGCTAATGTCGTACGTGCTACTGTGTATGTGCTCTTAGTGTACTGTCCTGTGTCACTGTGTACTGTGTCATGTGCTACATGTGCACTATGATACTGTGTCACTGTGTTACTGGTTATGGGACGTGTACTATGCTACTGTGTACTGTGTACTGTGTCAATTTCAGGTGTTTAAAAACCAGAACACTAAAAGTGCCATTTTCGCACTCTCCGCACTGCGTCTTAGGCGGTTGGGCTGGAAGAAATCAAGCCGCCATGCGTGGGTATTCCGAGGTAGTTATACGCGTGAGTGTTTCGAATAAAGGGCCGCTGCATCTGTATATAGAACAAAAGCTTGTTTAGGTGCCCACACAGAACGTAATAACGTTGATTTATAAAGAAATTTCATTAGCAAGATTTGTCCATGGTTTGTCACTGTGTCAATTGACAAAACACAAGACTTAACCCCTTCATTCAGATTCATTTCCTGGTTCCTGTAGTATCTAGTTTGTATATCATTCTCATTCCCAAGTTAGGGGGAAAGGTTCCGTTCTTCAAGGGGCCTCATCTTGGTAAGGAGATATATGGTTAAGGATATATGGTAAGGGATATATGGTAAGGGATATATGGTAAGGGGCATATGGTAAGGGGTATATGGTAAGGGGTATATGGTAAGGATATATGGTAAGGGATATATGGTAAGGGATATATGGTAAGGGGCCTGCCTGTGCTACTGTGCTACGTGTCACTGTGCTACTGTGCTCCTAGTGTTACTGTGTGACTGTGCAATATGCTACTGGTTACTGTGTCAACTGTGCTACTGTGTCCTACCTGTTGCTAACTGTGTTACTGTGTCCACTGTGCTACTGTGTCACATGTGCTACTGGTTACTGTGTCTGTAGCTAATGTCGTACGTGCTACTGTGTATGTGCTCTTAGTGTACTGTCCTGTGTCACTGTGTACTGTGTCATGTGCTACATGTGCACTATGATACTGTGTCACTGTGTTACTGGTTATGGGACGTGTACTATGCTACTGTGTACTGTGTACTGTGTCAATTTCAGGTGTTTAAAAACCAGAACACTAAAAGTGCCATTTTCGCACTCTCCGCACTGCGTCTTAGGCGGTTGGGCTGGAAGAAATCAAGCCGCCATGCGTGGGTATTCCGAGGTAGTTATACGCGTGAGTGTTTCGAATAAAGGGCCGCTGCATCTGTATATAGAACAAAAGCTTGTTTAGGTGCCCACACAGAACGTAATAACGTTGATTTATACAAGAAATTTCATTAGCAAGATTTGTCCATGGTTTGTCACTGTGTCAATTGACAAAACACAAGACTTAACCCCTTCATTCAGATTCATTTCCTGGTTCCTGTAGTATCTAGTTTGTATATCATTCTCATTCCCAAGTTAGGGGGAAAGGTTCCGTTCTTCAAGGGGCCTCATTTGTAAGGAGTATATGGTTAGGATATATGGTAAGGTGTATATGGTAAGGATATATGGTAGGAGTATAGGTTAGGAATATAGTAAGGGGTAATATGGTAAGGATATAGGTGGAGTATATGGGAAGGAGTATATGGTAAGAGATATGTAAAGGAGTATATGGTAAAGGAGTATGGTCTAGAGGGGTATATGGTAAGGATATAGGTCAGGGTTATATGGTAAGGATATATGGTAAGGGATATATGGTAAGGGATATATGGTAAGGGGTATATGGTAAGGGGTATATGATAAGGGGTATATGGTAGGGATATATGGTACTCCTTCAGTGCTAATTTCACTGCCTTTGAAGAGGGTAACCCTGCATTGAGTGCCACGGATCCTCTGGCTCTCCGATCATGTGACCGCTCTGCCACTGATGATGGAATGGAAGGGGGGGAGTCATCGCCCCTCAGTGCAGATGGCATATAGCTTGATGAGCGAAGTACACACACACCTGTGTTCTATGCTGGAGCACAGCAGCTATTTCTCAAGTCTTTTCTAACTAACGGGTTACAGAAGAGCAATCCTTTAGTGTGACATTCACCATTTCCATTACTGCTCCACATAGAATACAAATGGTGGGTCGTAGTACACTACCGCAGCAAGTTAATGTTTTTTAAGCAGGTTGAATGCACTCTAGTTGAATATAAATATATGCCTACTGCCCTTTCAAACCCAGCTATTCTGCCATTGAACATATATATATTTAAAACCAGAGACATAACATAAAACACAGACAAAGCTCAGTGCACATCCAGAAAAACTTATATACGGTACAGTGCCTAAATATACATGTATAAATAACTAATAAATAAAATGGTCTTTTAGTTTAACATTTTTGCCAAATAGTTATTTATACATGTATATTTAGGCACTGTACCGTATATAAGTTTTTCTGGATGTGCACTGAGCTTTGTCTGTGTTTTATGTTATGTCTCTGGTTTTAAATATATATATTACTATGCTCAGTAGCACGCCTCTGTGAAACTTATATGCTTATATATATGTTGTGGGTATTTTGGGGGTTCAATATGAGCTTGTAGGTGTTCTGTATATTGAACGTATATAAGCATAGCGTGGTCGAATGGTGTGTAAGATATTTGTGTTCTGGAACCTCTTTGTATGAGATTATTAACCCGGTGCAGCCAGAAATCGGTGACTTTTTGGGGTGTATTTCAGCAGTCCCAATTGACTCACTAAAACATTGGACTAATGAAATGGATCACGGTAAGAATGCATTTAAAATGATCTTCTGTAATATTCTGCCAATAACTTAAAGCAGCCATCCAGGTTTCATTTATTAATAAAATATTAGTAATTATTACAGGACTGAAGCAGGGGGTCTCCGTAGCTGAGGTTCATTTCCTCTCGAGGGACCCTCAGCATCCAGAGATACTTACCTCGGTAGGGGGCGCCAGTATCCCTTTTCAGTTTAAATGTCCCGGTCACGCGGGCCAATAGGAAGCCGCACCGGATGACATCACAGCTTCCTATTGGCCAGCGTGCTGCGGGAAATGGAAATGCCACCATTATGTTAGGCACACAGTTCCTCTTACTCCAGGGATACTGGCACCCCCTACGGAGGTATGTATATCTGGATGCAGGGGGTCCCCAGAGCTGAAATTAACACCGTGCAGCTCCGGAGACCCCCTGCTTCAATACTGTAATTTAAAAATAAATAAAATACTTTAAAGTGAAACCCATTTTGCTGCATTAATGCTTTTACCCCCTTTTTTTTTTTACATTAACAAACAAATACAAAAGGCTCTAGATATGGGTATAAATGCTACATGTAGCCGTGCATTGTAAACTAATTTTTACCAAATGATGGGAAAAAACGTAATAAAAGCAGAAAAATGCTTCAGAATGGTAACCCCCCCCCCCCCGCAGCGTGACCGCACCCCCTCACCCTCCCCCAACAGGTCAGGTTTCCAGGATACCCCTGCTTCAGCACATGGGGCTCAATCAGTCCCTGATTCAGCACAGGTGGGTTAATCCACCCTGGCTTCAGCACAGGGGACTCAATCAGAGGATCAGTCTTTGTCTGAGCCTCTGATTGAGCCACCTGTGCTGAAGCTGGGATATCCTGAAGACCTGCCCTGTTGTGGGGGGACTTGAGGAGATAGATATTAAGTGATACATAGTAGAAATTGGGGTCAATATTCAGTATATCAATAACGCCTTCTACCTCCTATTATGGAGATCTCCGCTCCTTTCATTAGCCGGTTCACCGCGTGATGAAACAGTGCAGATATGTTGGGTTTAGTGATGAAATAGTGCAGATATGTTGGGTTTAGTGATTAAATAGTGCAGATATGTTGGTAGTTTAGTGATGAAATAGTGCAGATATGTTGGGTTAGTGAAGAAATAGTGCAGATAGTTGGGATTTAGTGATGAATAGTGCAGATATGTTGGGTTTTAGTGATGATAAGTGCAGATATGTTGGGTTTAGTGAAATGAAATAGTGCGATATGTGTGGTTTAGTGATGAAATAGTGCAGATAGTTGGGTTTAGTGATGAAATAGTGCAGATATGTTTGGGATTAGTTGGAGTGGATAATAGTGCAGATATGTTGGAATTTTAGTTAGGAAATCAGTGCAGATATGTTGGGTTTAGTGATGAAATAGTGCAGATATGTTGGGTTTAGTGATGAAATAGTGCAGATATGTTGGATTTAGTGATGAAATAGTGCAGATATGTTGGATTTAGTGATGAAATAGTGCAGATATGTTGGGTTTAGTGATGAAATAGTGCAGATATGATAGTTGGGTTGTTTAGGAAGAAATAGTGCAGATATTGTGGGTGTGTTAGTGTATGGAAATAGTGCAGATATGTGGTTTAGTGATGAAATAGTGCAGATCTGTATGGGGTTTTTTTAGTGATGAATAGTGCAGATTATGTTGGTTTTTAGATGCTGAAATAGTGCAGATATGTTGGGTTAGTGTGAAATAGTGCAGATTTGTTGGTTTAGTGATGAAATATAGTGAGAGATGTTGGATTAGTATGAAATAATAGTGCAGATATGTTGGGGTTGTGATGAAATGTGCAGAATGTTGGGTTTAGTGATGAAATAGTGCAGATATGTTGGGTTATGATGAATATGTGCAGATCTATTTGGGTGTTAGTAGTGATGAAATAGTGCAGAGATCCAGATATGTTGGATTGAGTGATGAATAAGTGCAGATATGTTGGATTTAGTGATGAATAGTGCAGATATGTTGGGTTTAGTGATGAAATAGTGCAGAGAATGTTGGGGTTTAGTGATGAAATAGTGCAGATATGTTGGGTTTAGTGATGAAATAGTGCAGATATGTTGGGTTTAGTGAAGAAATAGTGCAGATATGTTGGGTTTAGTGAAGAAATAGTGCAGATATGTTGGGTTTAGTACTGAACTTTTTCGCTAGCAATTGCCAAATAATTATCTGTTTGCATTCAATTCTTCAGCATCTGCTACTTAGTTTCCAGAGCAACTGCGTTTAATTAAAAGCAATGTTTACAGCTCTTGATAAATTCAACATTAGATGCGTAATTACATGTAATTGAAAGCTTTATATTTCGGTTTTTTTGTCAATCACACATCTAAATTATTTAGCGATTATACAACTCTGGAAAAACAGAAACATGTATTTAAGCAAAGAACAAAAAAGCCCAACGCCACTTCCAATGTGACAAAATACACAGTAAAATACGTATATATTCTCTTGGAAAAAGGTCATTTAGTTTAACCCTTTGGCCAAAGCGTCGTAAGCCTGTGAGCCACATCAAGGCGGACCCTGCTCACAGGTCCTAACGCTACCAGATAAAATACTAATACACCTATACTAGGAATAAAATTCTCATTTACCTCTATTAGGAGGGAGAAAGACCAACATTGGGCCAATATCCAGTAAAATGAAAGAGACCTGCTGACTGGGGCAGTGGGGAGGGGTGAGCTTGACACCTGGGAGGGAGGCGCCCCTAACCTCCAACAGCTGAGACCAGATGACAATAAGTTAAACAACACACAGAACCCCAAGAAGCTCATTTTGGGAACCCCTGAGCCCCCACAAATATATATATGTATATGTGTCAAAAAGGAGAGCTACTGAGCGTGGCGGATGCATAAAACAAAGAACAAAAAAGCCCAATGCCACTTCGTATTTAATGTGTATTTGTCGTATATTGGAAGGGTCATTGGGCTTTTTTGTTCTTTGTTTATGCATCCGCCACGCTCAGTAGCCTCGCTTTTTTTACACATATACATATAATATTTTTGTGGGGCTCCAGGGGTTCCCAAATGAGCTTCTGGGGTTCTGTGTGTTGTTTAATGTATGAAGCAATCTGCTAATCAATATGTTTTTTTTATTGTTGGATGGATCCAACCCGATCCGAAGGATACCCAGCGTTTTATATTACCTCTCTGAATATCGCTTCAGACCATTTTCTCTACGTGATTACCGCGCACGTTTGGGAATTATCATGGCTACAGTCGAAAACAGTAACGAACTGCCAACACTCTGATTTTCTCGAGACTCCCTGACTTGGAGCCAGTCTCCCCGATTTTTAATATCAGTAATCTCTTGGGCGCTCATCAGCCAACATTGATAATTGACATGATCAGAGTTATCAGAAAGAACTATGCATATTGTGTAGGGCAATCCTGTTGCCGCATAAAATAATGCATATTTTTATTACTGGGTAAAGTACCAGCGCTGAGCATTAAAATGGAAAGGAAGGAGAGATCAGCGTAACACCGCCGTGAAAAAGAGATCAGTGTAACACACGGGAAGAGAGATCAGTTAACACCGCGGGAGGAGAGATCAGTTGTAAACCGCCGGAAGAAGAGATCAGCGTAACACCGCGGGAAGAAGAGATCAGTGTAACACCGCCGGGGAAGAAGAGATCCGTGTAACACCGCGGGAAGAAGAGATCAGGTGTAACACCGTGGGAAAAGAGAAGAGATCGATCAGTGTAACACCGCCGGGAAGAAGAGATCAGTGTAACCCCGCGGAGAAGAAGAGATCAGTGTAACACCGGGGAACAAGAGATCAGAGCTAACACAGAGGAGGAGGGAAGAAGAGATCAGCTGTAACCGCGGGAGAAGAGATCAGGTGTAACACCGCGGGAAGAAGAGATCAGTGTAACACCGCCGGAAAGAAGAGATCAGTGTAACACGCGGGAAGGAGAGATCAGCGTACACCGCCGGAAGAAAGAGATACAGTGTAACACCGCGGGAAGAAGAGAGTCAGTGTAACACCGCGGGAAGAAAGAGATCAGTGTAAACCGCCGGAAGAAGAGCTCAGTGTAAACACCGCGGGAAGGAGAGATCAGCGTAACACCGCCGGAAGAAGAGATCAGTGTAACACCGCGGGAGAAGAGATCAGTTGTAACACACGCGGGAAGAAGAGATCGAGTAACACCGCGGGAAGGAGAGATCAGGGTAACACCGCGGGAAGAGAGGTCAGTGTAACACCGTGGGAAGAAGAGATCAGTGTAACACCATGGGAGGAAGAAAAAAAGAAGAAACTCAGTGATAACACCGCGGGAAGAAGAGACTCAGTGTAACAACAGCGGGAAGAAGAGCCGAGTACGTAGATAAAAACACCGGACCCAGGAGAGATTGTAACAAGACCCTGACGATAGAGTCAGTAAAAACGCGCGGGAAGAAGAGATAGCGGTAACGCCCACCGCGGGAAAAGAGCATAGAATGAGTCAGGGGTGTGGAACACCCAGCGGGGGAAGAAGACGAGAACGTGTAAAAACAACCAATACGGCCCGAGAGGGGACAAGGGAAAAGGAGATGAAGATGGAAAAGTGACAGAAGGTCAAAAAGAATGAGAGAAGAAGGGAAAGGGATCGTATCTGGTAAGGGCGAGGAGGAAAGGAAGGAATAAGTTGATTATACACTACCCACCCCCCTATTCAACCAAGGAATCTCGACATACGCGGAGTATCCTGCGAGACGAACCACCTCAAAAGCAACAGCCCGAATCTGCAAACACCTCAAATATCGAGGTTCCGCCTTCTACCGCAAGCGAAGGAAGACAAGAAGAACGTGAGGACAATAGTGCACGACAATAAAACCAGCGGCGACCACTTTGGCCTCCTTTACAGTCACTCGGGAAAGAAGTACACCAATCCGGCGGCAAACGACATAGGACTGAGTGCGAGCTGTGAACGCGGCCACCGACACAACTTAAACCACTGAGAAAACGGGGGGAACCAGAAACGTAAGGGCGGCCGGGTGCCGAAGTCGGACGAACCGAAGAAAAACATACACACTACAAGGTACGGCCCATCTCTGTCAACCCGTTTCCAATCACCACGCGAGCCAGAACAGGCACTAGGCACCCGTTCTCTCCCGCGACTATCACAAAATACTATCTCGCGTCTATTCCGTCGGGGCGGATCTGGTTGTAAACACCGACGTGGAAGGAAGAAGAGATCAAAGCTCTTAAGCACCGCAGGAGGAGGAAAGGAGAGACTCAGGACGTAGGTAAACACACCCGTGGGAAGAGAAGAGATCCAGTTAACAATCCAGGGCGGGAAGAGAAGAGACTCAGCGTTAACAACCGCCGGACGAGGAAGAAGAGATCAGCCGATCCAACACCGCCGGGGAAGAAGAGAATCCAGTTGTGGTTTGCGTAACACCGCCGGAAAAAAAGATCCGTGAACACCGCCGGACAAGAAGAGATCAGAGTGAACGAGGCGCAGCAGGGATCCCCTTCTAGGCTTCAGGCAGCCAGAGACCCTCCGGCATCATCTGCGTTCCCTGTCTTTCCTAAGTGTGACCGGCCATATCTGCGTTGGTCTTTCTCAGGTGGAACGGCATCATCTGCGTGGTCTTTCTCAAGTGACTGGGCATCATCTGCGATGGTCTTTCTCAAGTGAACGCATCATCTGCGTGGTCTTCTCAGGTGACCGGCACATCGAGTGGTCTTTCTCAAGGACTGGGCATCATCTGCGTTGGTTTTCTAAAGTGACTGGCTTCATCTGCGTGGTCTTTCTCAAGTGACTGGCAGTTCATCTGCGTGGTTTTTCTCAGGTGACCGGCATCATCTGCGTGGTCTTCTCCAGGTGACAGGCATCTCTGCGGGGTTTTTTCTCAGTGACTGGCAATTAATATGGCGTGGTCTTCTCAGATGACCGGGCATCATTGCGTGGTCTTTCCAGGTGGGAACCGGCATCACTGCGTGGTCTTTCTCAAGTGACTGGCATCATCTGCGTGTATTCTCAAGTGACTGGATAATCTGCGTGGTCTTTCTCACATGTGGACCGGAATACATCTGAGGTGGTCTTTCTCAGGTGACCGGCATCAATATGCGTAGGTCTTTCTCAGGTACCGGCATCATCTGCGTGAGTCTTTCTCAAGTGACTGGCATCATCTGCGTGTGGTCTTTCTCAGGTGACGGCATAATTGAGTGGTCGTCTCAGGTGACCGCATCATCGGCGTGGTCTTTTCTCAAGTGACTGGCTCATATGGGGTTCTTTCTCAAGTGACTGGCATCATCTGCGTGGTCTTTCCCCTCAAGTGACCGGCATCATCGGCGTGGTCTTTCTCAAGTGATGGCATATCTGCGTGGTCTTTCTCAGGTGACCGGCATCATCTGCGTGTCTTTCTCAGGTGACCGGCCCCCCTCATCTGCGTGGTTCTTTCTCAGGTGAACCGGAATCATCTGCGTGGTCTTTCTCAGGGAACGGAATCATGTGAGTGGTCTTTCTCAAGTGACTGGCATCATCTGCGTGGTCTCTCTAGGTGTCCGGCATCATCTGCGTGGTCTTTCTCAGGTGACGCATTCATGGCGATGGTCTTTCTCAAGTCACCGGCATCATCTGCTCGGTCTTTCTCAAGTGACCGGCCATCATCTGCGTGGTTCCTTTCTAAAGGGACCGGCATCATCTGCGTGGTCTTTCGTAAGTGACAGGAATTCATCTGCGTGGTCTTTCTCTGGCATTGCAAGTCACTCTGAGAAAGACCACCCACAGATGCTCGAAAAGTTTGTGCTTTTGTATGACTAAATACATTTTATAAATAAGTTTATTCTAGTCCCAACGGTGCCCCAGCGGGGCTGCCTTTGTTCTCCGGAATGGGTTCCTCCGCCCTTCCTCCGACTCACCAAACAGTGTTCTCACTTGCAAACCCCATCTCTCCTTGAATTTGGTGTCTATGCAGAACCCCCGGCGCCTGTAGATACCCGGGATTTGACTGTACAGAACATTATACATACTGTATAAAAACATCTAGTATGTAACCTAAACGCACCCCCCAGAGATGGGAATACCGGTATAGCACACACGCCCAGAGACTGGTAATACCGGTATACACCAACACGCCCAGAGAGGTAATACCGGTATACACATACACGCCCACGAGAGGTAATACCGATAACTTACACCCGAGAGGGTAATACCGGTATATACAACACGCCCAGAGAGGTAATACGGTATACACATACACGCCCAGAGAGGTAATACGGGACACATACACCGCCAGAGAGGGAATACCGGTATACACATACCGCCCGAGAGGTAATACCGGTATACACATACACGCCAGAGAGGTAATACCGGACACAACAACGCCAGAGAGGTAATACCGGTATACACATACACGCCAGAGAGGTAATACCGGTATACACATACACGTCGAGAGAGGTAATACCGGTATACAACATACACACCCAGAGAGGTAATACGGTATACACATACACGCCCAGAGAGGTAATACCGGTATACACATACACGTCGAGAGAGGTAATACGGTATACACATACACACAGCCCAGAGAGGTAATACCGGTAACACATACACAGCCCAGAGAGGTAATACCGTATACACATACATGCCCAGAGAGGTAATACTCGGTATACACATACACACCCAGAGAGGGTAATACCGGTATACACATACAACACCCAGAGAGGTAATACGGTATACACATACATGCCAAGAGAGAGGTATACCGGTATACACATACACACCCCAGAGAGGTATACCGGTATACAATACAGCCCGAGACAAGAAGTAACGGTAATACCGTATACACATACACACCAGAGAGTAATACCGGTATACACATACACGCCCAGAGAGGTAATACCGGTATACACATACACGCCCAGGAGATAATACCGGTATACACATACACACCCAGAGAGGTAATACCGGTATACACATACACGCCCAGAGAGACAATACCGGTATACACATACATACACAGAGAGATTATACCGGTATACACATACACGTCCAGAGAGGTAATACCGGTATACACATACACACCCAGTATTACTTCTAATTTTTTACTGGACAGTCCAGTTCAATACTGGTCACCTGGTAACCCTAATTGAAGAATGAGAGATGTGTCATTATAACCAAACAGTTTAGTTAATCTATTTCACCATCAATATTTCAGTTGTTTAAACTAAAGGTTTCAGAAAATACAAAAGTTCACATTTCTAATTTTTTTTTAACAAAACTTGTTTGCAAATTTTGAAGTAAAGGCCCCGCTAACTCCGCTGCAACGCGCGCCCGCGAGATTGGCGGCGCGTGCAGCCGGTTCCCTGGTCTGCAGCTCACTGCAGGAAGAGAGACCGGGGGGGGCGTGGCGGGGGAGTGACGGGGGCGCGGCCATGATGTCACCCGGCAGGTTCGCCATCATTGGCTGAACCGCCGGCGGGCGTGCGGTATCGCTCGTCGCGAGTCCTGCTCTCAATTCTAACGAGAGCAGGAGCAACTCTCGCCCCAGCGCTGCAGCCCCCCCTCGCAGCGGGCCCGGCGCCATTGAGGGGAGGGCTCTCGTCTGTGCAGCGTCCGCTGTAGTAGGCAGCGGGGTCAAGGCCTAAGGATTCGCAGCATTGAGGCAAAAGTAGTTTTCATTTTTACAGGTTTTAAAGGTTATGCTTCACTAAATATCGTTCCCAATTTATACATCTTTCCCAAAATACAGGTATCGGGTTAATGCTGTTTAACATTTATCATTTTTAGGTTTGCACTTTTTTATCTGTCCGTTTTTACGTTTTTTGTCACAAGGATAACCAACAGGTCAGGTTTTAAGAATATCCCTGCTTCAGCCACACTATTGACTGCGCCACCTGTGCTGAAGCAGGGATATCCTTAAAACCTGACCTGTTGGTGGCCCTTCGAGGTCTGGATTTTCCCACCCTTGGTCTAAAGCTTTCACTGGAACCAAAATATAAATATGAATTTAGATGTGGCAAAACATATATTTCCTTTTTCTCAAGAAACCACGCTCACTAAAACGTGCTGGCATGCACTTTAATATGTTAACATTAAAAAAAAATAGAAAGGGCTTTATTTACTGCATGGACTGGTCATTCATTTCTCTCTAATGAAAAGGTTGCCTGTCTCCCTGTCGACACATCACAAGACGGATGGGGACAGAATTCACTGCGACAGCGCAGTGCGACGTTCTTTCCAATCTGTATTCTACGGCGGCGTCATTTCAATGTTCCTCGAAGATGATTTGTGCCGTAAGCAATGTCGTAAATCACCCAAAAAAACAATGCCGGGCCTTGAGAAACGCATCGCGCGTGTTGAGAAGGAATTCTGCGCTCTTCACGGCGGGATTCTGGGTAGCATAATAAACATTGTGATAGAAGGCGCTGCATAGGAACACAATCAATAACTGCGCCGTATCACGGGGCCTGCATACGCTCAGCACGTTCCGGGGCCTTCTCTGGCAGCGATGTGTGGATATTCATAGGGCGAAGTTCAGGTTGAACGTTACATATGCCAATGCGTACACCATGCCTGGAACACAAAACCCCCTGCTATCTTTCAGCGCTCATACCGTAACGTGACTTAAATCAGGAGCTGGTGTCATGTTCCCTCCGTTAGCACGGGGTCCGACCGCACAGCAATGTATATGCCAAAACAGCGTCTGAACCCCATTAGCACAGGGCTGCTCAATTCCAGTCTTCAAGTACTCCCAAAACAGGTTTCGTTTTCAAGATTTCCTGCTTCAGCACAGGTGGCTAATTAGAGGCTCAGTCTACCCTAACCCTGGCAGGTCCCTGTCCATTGGTCTCTAGAGATATGACTGTGACGGCCATGAGAGCAACCAATAATAACCGGAGCCGAGAGCGCACGTGGTAACCAGAGCAGAGAGCGCACGTGGTAACCGGAGCAGAGAGCGCACGTGGTAACCGGAGCAGAGAGTGCACGTGGTAACCGGAGCATAGAGTGCACGTGGTAACCGGAGCAGAGAGCGCACATGGTAACCGGAGCAGAGAGTGCACGTGGTAATCGGAGCAGAGAGTGCATGCGGTAACCGGAGCAGAGAGTGCACGTGGTAACCGGAGCAGAGAGTGCACGTGGTAACCGGAACCGAGAGTGCACGTGGTAACCTGAGCCGAGAGCGCACGTGATAACCGGAGCCGAGAGTGCACGTGGTAACCGGAGCCGAGAGCGCACGTGATAACCGGAGCCGAGAGGGCACGTGGTAACCGGAGCCGAGAGCGCACGTGGTAACCGGAGCAGAGAGCGCACGTGGTAATCGGAGCAGAGAGCGCACGTGGTAACCGGAGCAGAGAGTGCATGTGGTAACCGGAGCAGAGAGCGCACGTGGTAACCGGAGCCGAGAGTGCACGTGGTAACCGGAGCCGAGAGTGCACGTGGTAACCGGAGCCGAGAGTGCACGTGGTAACCGGAGCCGAGAGCGCACGTGATAACCGGAGCCGAGAGTGCACGTGGTAACCGGAGCCGAGAGCGCACGTGATAACCGGAGCCGAGAGGGCACGTGGTAACCGGAGCCGAGAGCGCACGTGGTAACCGGAGCAGAGAGCGCACGTGGTAACCGGAGCAGAGAGCGCACGTGGTAACCGGAGCAGAGAGCGCACGTGGTAACCGGAGCAGAGAGTGCACGTGGTAACCGCAGCAGAGAGTGCACATGGTAACCGGAGCAGAGAGTGCACGTGGTAACCGGAGCAGGGAGTGCACGTGGTTACCGGAGCACAGAGCGCACGTGGTAACCGGAGCAGAGAGTGCACGTGGTAACCGGAGCAGAGAGTGCACGTGGTAACCGGAGCAGAGAGTGCACGTGGTAACCGGAGCAGAGAGCGCATGGTAACCCTCAACGGCTACAAAAGACACCGTGGTATTGAAGCACCTTTTCGAAGAACCGGCCTGCAACGGGTTGAATACAAAACGAGCTCCCGTGCGGTACTGGCGCCAGCACACGCCAACCTACCGAGGAGAGGATGGCTACTGCGCCACTGACACCAACTCACACAGGGTTATTTGAGGATTGTATATTAACCTGTACACTGTGTGTAGTGAGCCACACCTGAGGATCACAAAGTATCAGAACCAGGTATAAGTAAACTAGTTGTAACACTCATTCTGCATCTGTATTCTTCCTGCCGTGTGGCCCAGTACCTTCCAGACAGGGGCTCAGGGCCCAGCCTCAGCTATAGTTGTAAGTAGGGAGAGGGAGCGGCTCAGTGAGTAAAGACACTGACTGGCACTGAGTGTGAAGCAGGGGAAGGAGCGGCTCAGTGAGTAAAGACACTGACTGGCAGGGCAGCCTGGTTCAATTCCCGGTGTCAGCTCCTTGTGACCTTGGGCAAGTCACTTTATCTCCCTGTGCCTCAGGCACCAAAAAAACATAGATTGTAAGCTCCACGGGGCAGGGACCTGTGCCTGCAAAAATGTCTCTGTAAAAGCGCTACGTATAACTAGCAGCGCTATACAAGAACATGCTATTATTATTATATTATTATTAAGTCTGAGAGCTAGAATTAGAGGCGTTACATTAGGAAAACCTTTTCTGCATATTCAACAGGGACCCAGGAGTCCCGATTTTTTCAGTGCACTTTAAATAATTGCGACTCCCTAATTTTAATGAAAGAATTTCAGATGACATACAGTAATTCATATTTTGATTGGAAACAGAAAGCATGTTAGAATCCTTTGTGTATTTATTTTTTAATATAATTAAAGATAATGCATCCTGTGTTCATCAAGCCAATAAAAGATTTATAATAATGTGAATTCATGTGGAAAAGAATTGCTTGCGAGCTGACAAGTTACGCTGGGGGCAATGTTGGTCTCTATTACTATTGGTTAAAATACTAATTTAAATAGTTAATAAATTACTTGTAGTTGCAATTTGGCTACATATTTATATTTGTGATCGGCAAATACAGATATGTATTAAGACTTTGCTTCAGAACAATGAGTGTTGAATCAGCCTGCTAGAATAATGGATTGTTGTAACATCCCAGAAAACAGAATCTATGCAATGCCTGGAATTTATCACACACTTCACGGAAACCTGCACGAATACTCATTCTCTGTCCTGATGGCGAGCAAATAATTGATAGTTTTTTCTATGCTGCCCAGAGAAATCTTCCTTAAAGCAGGAGGTTTCATAAAACTTATTTCTATAGAAACCAGTAGTGCAAAACACGTGTCAGAAGCGTCTTCAGTTGTAGAATTAATTTATTCCACAAAAATAAAAACATGGCACGGGCTAAAAATTCCTAAGAAGTGCTATCCCGGCGCGTTTTGTGGTGCTATCCCCCGGCGCGTTTTGTGGTGCTATCCCCCGGAGCGTTTTGTGGTGCTATCCCCCGGCGCGTTTTGTGACATCATGTCACTTCCTCAGAGGGAATAGATCACAGTTAATTGTAGGATAAATCTGTAGTTTCGTTAACATGCTTGGGTAAATACTTTTTCCTATTATCTTTGGGTGGGGATATACTACACAAAGAACATATTATTATATTACATTAGTACCTGATTCAATTTCTGAGACTGATAAAGAAACGCAGCGTGCCGGGAACGATCTCGTGAATGCCTCCGCCTCCCAACTCATGTGACTTCGGCCGCTGCACTTCTTTGGGGAAAAAAAATTTAACGCCCGACATAAATCAGGGACACATTGTAGGGACACAGCCTTTCCCTGTGCCCTTGTCTGGGCTGCTGCTAGGTGGAGTGACGTCACCGCGTCGTGACGTCACGTGCGTCATGACGCGATGCCGCGCGTGACATCAGGCTGCAGTGTGGCTGCAGCTCTGGACTACAGGTGTTGCTGGGGGTATGTGAATTATTTTACCTTGTGGGGGTGTATATATGTTTATAGCTTATCACGTATGAGGTGTTTGGTCTGAGGAAGGGAACTTGTGTCCAGAAACATTACCTGTATTGACTCTGATGTATTAATACACTTGGAAGTCTTTTGACACCACCAAATCTTTTGTGTGCCCCTTCTATTTTTTTGCTCATTATTATTTGGTACTGAACACCCAAAGCTCTCTCTCTTTGCTCCTGGATCTCTGTAGATAAAGTTCTGCACAAGATATCACATTAGAGAAATGTGAATAGAGATTAAAAATGCATTGATAATCGTGCTGACATTGCTACAGTGTGTGTGACATGAATAAAGTATTCTTCTTATCTAAGGATAAGGGAACCCCCACTGGCCAGGACAACTCCAAAATATTTCCCAATTACCTTGAGGTTGCTGTCTGCTTATTAAAGAAAGGATTAAAATGTTCTGTTCTGGATTATACGAGAAACAGAAATGTTCTTAAACAAATGCTGCTCCACTGGGAGAAATAAACTCTAAGCTGAAGTAAACAAGTATGCGGAATCAATAATAATTGATTCAGCCACTCAATATAATGCAGGAGTGTTTTGTTAAACCATGTCATGTTTTAATAGGCATCATTTTATTAAGACAGCTGCAGGTACAGTAATCATCATTTATTTTTTGAGTGCATCGCAAAACTTTACAGTTAAACACATTAAAATTATATAGAATTGTATAATTAGACAGGAAAAGCCAGGAGGAAGAGGTAAGTCTTACACCGAGCCCGAAACAGTGGTAAAGTAGTTATACACCTGAGCTCTGGTGGTAGCGAGTTCCAGAACTCTCAAACTGCCCACAAGACGGCTCCCCCATCCAGCATAGGGTGCAGTACCCTTGTCACGGAGAGGTGGCTCCCCATCCAGCGTAGGGTGCAGTACCCTTGTCATGGAGAGGTGGCTCCCCATCCAGCATAGGGTGCAGTACCCTTGTCATGGAGAGGCAGCCAGCAGAGAGGCACCCAGCGAAGAGTGCAGTACCCTTGTTACGGTGAGGTGGCCCCCCCACCCAGCATACTGTAGGGTGCAGTACCCTTGACACAGAGAGGACCTGAAGAACCTGAGGACCTGAGACCATAGCCAGTATCCCTCCGCAGCTTCAAACGAGACTGGAGATAGGCAGGTCCTTGACCGTGCGAGGTTTTAAAGGCCATTACGACCAACTAGAACTGAACTTGGAAGATAATAATAATAGCATGTTCTTGTATAGTTTTAAGTAGCGCTTTACAGAGACATTTTGCAGGCACCGGTCCCTGCCCCGTGGAGCTTACAGTCTATGTTTTTTGGTGCCTGAGGCACAGGGAGATAAAGTGACTTGCCCAAGGTTACAAGGAGCCGACACCGGGAATTGAACCAGGTTCCCCAGACTCACACTCAGTGCCAGTCAGTGTCTTTACTCACTGAGCCGCTCCTTCCCCTGCTTCACACTCAGTGCCAGTCAGTGTCTTTACTCACTGAGCCGCTCCTTGTCACAGTGTAAGAAATAAAACTCTGTATTTCATTTTCTTTTTGGGGAAGTGTGACATAGAAACGCAAATGCACGTGAATATGAAAAATACCACATTGATGCTCCATACTGATATATTTTACCCTCCTGCGCATATCTTGTGTTCTTGAGGAGTTCCTTCACTTCATCATTCAAATTCCCCCTGGATCCTCTTCTTTTCTGCCAGAAAGCTGCTGGTCTTTGGGGGGGTGGGGGGGGGGGTCTTACTCTCTGAATTAATTCCATTCCAATTGGTTTAGGAAGATCCTAATCAAACTCTTTCCCACCTAAACTGACAACTGGCTAAATGATGAAAACCCCGTCTGTGGGGCCAATGAGCTTTCTAGAGTGTAGATGGCCCCATCACAGATACAACTGGTGTTTACCATGTCTTTGAAGTACAGTATCGTTTCAGGCATGTCTATTGAAGTGTAAATTACAATCACTGAGTTTCACATGCCATCTGTACAGACAAAAGGCATGATAGGTAGATAGATAGATAGATACATAGATAGATAGATAGATAGATACAGTAGATAGGTAGATAGATACAGTAGATAGATAGATACAGTAGATAGATAGATAGATACAGTAGATAGATAGATATAAATAGATAGATAGAGTAGATAGATAGATAGATAGATAGATAGATAGATAGATAGATAGATAGATAGATAGATAGATAGATAGATAGATAGATAGATAGATACAGTAGATAGATAGATAGATAGATACAGTAGATAGATAGATAGATAGATAGATAGATAGATAGATAGATAGATAGATAGATAGATAGATAGATAGATAGATAGATAGATAGATACACAGATAGATAGATAGATAGATAGATAGATAGATAGATAGATACAGTAGATAGATAGATACAGTAGATAGATAGATAGATAGATAGATAGATAGATAGATAGATAGAGATAGATAGATAGATAGATACAGTAGATAGATAGATAGATAGATAGATAGATAGATAGATAGATAGATAGATAGATAGATAGATAGATAGATGCACACACACATTTCCCAGGTCAGACAGTTTGCAATATCAAATCAGCGTTTATGCAGAAATGACAGACTTCAGTTCTTAGCACTGGCGCCGGTGCAGATGGAGTGAGATGGGAGTGAGATGCACAAAGCGAGAATCGCATCTCGGGAGCCGAGCGGCGGTGTTCTGCACAGGTGTGCTTTGCATTGGGCAGACACTTGTGATTTCAATTGCAAACTGATGTAATTTATCTTATCATACTGTCCGTTAATTAGCTGTTCTACCATCACAGGGGGAATTAAAGGTTCTTACCATGCATCTATTTTGTATGCATTTAAAGTTATCCCACTCTGACACGTATTGTATTGTATTGTATGTCTTTATTTATATAGCGCTATTAGTGTACATAGCGCTTCACAGTAGTAATACACGTGGTAATCCAATAAATAACAGATAATATAAATAACAGATCATGGGAATAAGTGCTTTAGACATAAAAGTAACATTAAGGAAAAGGAGTCCCTGCCCCGAGGATCTTACAGTCTAATTGGTAGGTAGGGAGAACGTACAGAGACAGGAGGAGGGAGTTCTGGTAAGTGCGTCTGCAGGGGGCCAAACTTATGTATCATGTGTTCAGAATATCCACAGTGCTATTCATATGCTTCTTTAAGCAAGTGTGTCTTAAGGTGGGTCTAAAAGGTGGATAGAGAGGGTGCTAGCCAGGTACTGAGGGGAAGGGCATTCCAGAGGTGTGGGGCAGTCAGTGAAAAAGGTTTAAGGCGGGAGAGGGCTTTAGATACAGAGGGGGTAGAAAGAAGACATCCTTGAGCAGAACGCAAGAATCGGGATGGTGCATAGCGAGAAATTAGAGCTGAGATGTAAGGAGGGGCAGAAGAGTGTAAAGCTTTAAAAGTGAGGAGAAGAATGGAGTGTGAGATGTGGGATTTGATCGGAAGCCAGGAGAGGGATTTCATGAGGGGAGATGCTGAGACAGATCTAGGAAAGAGTACAGTGATTCTGGCAGCAGCATTTAGGATAGATTGTAGGGGAGACAGGTGAGAGGCAGGAAGGCCGGACAGCAGGAGGTTACAGTAATCAAGACGGGAGAGAATGAGGGCCTCAGTCAGAGTTTTAGCCGTCGAGCAACTGAGGAAAGGGCGTATCTTTGTTATATTGCGGAGGAAAAAGCGTCAAGTTATAGAAATATTTTGAATGTGAGAGAGGACTCGAGTGTGACCCCTAGGCAGCGTGCTTGGGCTACTGGGTGAATGATTGTAGTTCCAACAGTAATGTGGAAGGAGGTAGTAGGGCCAGGTTTGGGAGGAAGTATGAGGAGATCTCTTTTAGCCATGTTGAGTTTAAGGCGGCGGAGGGCCATCCAGGATGATGTAGCAGAGAGACATTCAGAAACTTTGGTTTGTACAGCAGGTGTAAGGTCGGGTGTTGAAAAGTATATTTGTGTGTCGTCAGCATAGAGGTGTTATTTAAACCCAAATGATGTTATTAGGTCACCTAGAGAGAGTGTGTACAGAGAAAAGAGAAGACGTCCCAGGACAGAGCCCTGGGGTACCCCCACAGAGAGATCAATAGAGGAGGAGGAGGTGTTAGCAGAAGAGACACTGAAAGTACGATGGGAGAGGTAGGATGAGATCCAGGCTAGAGCTTTGTTCCGAATACTAAGAGTATGGAGAATATGAAGGAGAAGAGGGTGGTCCATGGTGTCAAATGCTGCAGAGAGGTCGAGTAATATGAGCAGAGTGTAATGACCTCTGTCTTTGGCAGCATGGAGGTCGCAAGTTATTTTAGTGAGGGCTGTTTCCATGGAGTGAGCATTGCGGAAGCCAGATTGCAGAGGGTCTAGGAGAGAATAGGTGTTGAGAAAATGGAGCAAGCGAGAGAATACAAGACGTTCAAGGAGTTTAGAGGCAAAAGGCAGGAGGGAGACAGGTCGATAGTTAGAAAGACAGGTAGGGTCAAGCTTGCTGTTTTTGAGTAATGGTATGACTGTTGCATGTTTGAAGGAGGATGGAAAGGTTCCAGAGCAGAGGGAGGAGTTAAACATTTGTGTGAGCGTAGGGAGCAAGAGGTTTTAGGAGATGGGAGGGAATGGGGTCAAGAGGGCAAGTGGTAGAGGGAGAAGAGGCGATCAGCAGCGACACATCCTCCTCTGAGACAGTGGAAAAAGAGTCAAGGAAGGCAGGAGGAGAGTTAGGAAGAGGTGTAGGATGGGAGGAAGAAACAGAGGGGATGTTCTGCTGTATGGATTCCACCTTTTCCTTAAAATAGTCAGCAAAGTCCTGAGCAGAGATGGAGGAAGGAGAGGCAGCTGAGGGTGGTTTGAGTAGAGTATCAAAGACAGAGAACAGTCAGCGTGGGTTAGACTTGTGCATGTTGATTAGTGCAGAAAAGTAGGCTTGTTTAGCTTGCGAGAGGGCAGAATTGAAACAGGATAGCATACATTTGTAGTGAAGGAAGTCTGCGAGAGTGTGAGACTTCCTCCAGAGGCGTTCAGAGGAACGAGTGGAGGAACGCAGCATGCACGTGTGGGAATTTAGCCAGGGTCTAGGGTTAGAAGGGCGAGGGCGGCAGAGAGAAAGCGGGGCATGTAGATCAAGAGACGAGGACAAGACAGAGTTGTAGTTCCTGACCAGGTTGTCAGGGTCTGCAGCAGAGCTGAGAGAGGAGAGGGAGGAGCATAAAGTGGACTCAAAGTCAGGTAAGTGAATAGAGCGCAGGTTTCTGCAGAACCGGGGGGTAGATGGAGGTGGAGAATGGGAGAAGCGAGATAGAGAGAATGAGATGATGGTCAGAGAGAAGAAAAGGGGAAATGGAGAAATCGGAGAGAGAGAAGTTTTTAGTGAAAACCAGGTCTAGGTAGTGTCCATCCTTGTGGCTGCTGGCTGCAGTCCACTGCTGAAGTCCAAAAGAAGAGGTTAGAGAAAGAAAGCGGGAAGCCCAAGGGAGAGAGGGGTCATCAATGTGGCAATTGAAGTCCCCAAGGAGAAGAACAGGGGAGTCTGAGGAGAGAAAGAAAGAGAGCCAGGATTCAAAGTGAGAGAGAAAGGCAGAAGGGGGATGAGTAGAGGTAGGTGGGCGATAGATGACCGCCACATGGACAGGGAGAGGAGAGAAGATCTGGACAGTGTGAGCCTCAAAGGAGGGGAAAGCAAGAGATGGAGGAATAGGAAGGGTTCGGTAACAGCTGTGACGGTGACTTTGTAACAGGCTATTAATAATACACACCAAATATAACTGGGTTGAACTGAACGAGGCTTAGCTATGATAAAATATAATTTATTCCTTGAAAAAGGTGAACACACGAGATATACAAATAACAGACAAAATATAGACACTCACTTAAGATGGAAATGATGAAATAGTCAGAAATCGTGACTAGCAGTTCATACAGCAATCTTGAAAATCACAAAAGACACGAAAGACAATAGCCATAGGCTGAGCCTGGTTCTTATACAATTATTTCCCATTGAACACAACCTAAACCCAGCCCCTCTCATAAATCAGTGGTGAGGTTGACAGTTTTCCTCAGAGTAAAACTCCTCCCACCCAAGGACGTTTAAAAACTGCTTTTCCTGCCTAAATAACTTCATAACTTAATTTCAGTAATACTTACTGGCACGCGAGACATATTAATACATTCCGGCACGCATGACACTCCCAATGAGACTAAATATTACCGTGTAAGTAATACTACAATTAAGAGAGATATCAATATCTGTCTCTTAGGACCTGCTAGACATCATGTGTCTGTAATCATTATTTGCGGCTCGGTCCCCCGGTTACACATATGTAACTCTTAGCATGTTCAGCCGAGGACATCTCATAATATTCTCATATTTAATAAGGTCACTCATTCTGAGATCTCCTTGCGTAACCGCACCCCTGGCCCCCATCAAGAAATCCTTTGAAGCTGGGCTGTGTGTAGTGAACATTTGTCACCGGTGCTATATTTCACACCCAATGCCCCAGCCTGGGTCCTAGCTGTCTCTACCAGCAATATACCCTTGGCCTGCCAAATTAGGTATTAACATACTGTGCACTAAACCCCCTCTGTACTTTTCACACCCAACTTCAATCAAGCCTGTTGAAGCCCAGATATTTCTGAAAGGACCCCACACAATTGTATTTTCCTAAACTGTAGCTCATTAACCCCTTAAGCCTCCCGCATCAATCCCAGTGTATGTGTTGGTGCAAACACTGGAACAGAAACAATACATTTTTACAGGGGAATATACATTAGGATGCTGAAGCAAGGTAAAAACACATTACTGGACCACAGTCCAGTTAACCCCTTGCTTCCCAGGTGAGAGTAGAGGGTGGTCAAATGGGGTGTAACCTTTTTAATCCCGGGCCAAATCCTCTCTCTCATGACAACGGCAGAGAGAGGAGAGCAACTGTATTGGGACAACTGTCATTTTCGAATATGATCTGGATGACATTTGATAGACAAGATGTGGGTCGGGGTGGAGAAAATAGAATCTGTAATTTGAGTAGGACAGACGAGTGGTCTTAAGTTGACTGTTCTGTGAAAAGTCAATATATAATCCTAAAAGTATACACACATATAATCCTAAAAGTGAGTGTCCCCGTATAAAACCATGATTTCTGAAATCTGAACACCTCCAAACTTCTGCGGCTTAGAAAAACATGGAGACCACGGCTCGCATATGTGTTCCTGGGCCTGAAAATGGGGCAGAATCTTGTGTACAGTTACCGATCAGCTCGGATCTTGCGGCACTTTCCCCTCCCCTATTCTGGTGCCCCTCCATATACAGTTTCTGTAGCCATTCCGTGTCAGCACGTGAAGGGCGCGTTGGAGTACTGTATGTCAAGAGACTTGCAGAGACAACGGGTCTAAGGTGCAGAGCGGACAGGTACCTGGACCAGGTGACGTGTTTCTGCCTTATTTTTTACCCAAGAGGGCTAAGGGATATGCACCATCTTTCAAATTAGACTTGTAAAGTGCATACTACAAAGGAGAAGACTGTGCTTGTTGCTGACTGCCAACAGTTGAGTTTAAAAAAAATGGTGGTGTTTCTCGCCCTCTTTTAAGATGATTTAACTTTTTTAATTAGATTTTTGCTTTCCTGCTTATTTTGTGTCTTTGCTATAATTTAGCAAAATACCAATACCAAGCGAATTGAGGTATCACAAAACCGAATCCAACCCCACCCCCCTCCCCAATTGTTTTAGATCCAAAGCCAGTTCCAGAAACTCCAATGCAGGCGGCCATCCTACTGGATGTATATTTGGTAGCTACCATGCGGACCTGTCTCCTACGCTTGCAGTTTGTCTGAATATTGCTCAACCTGTTAATTACTCCGAGATCACAAAGTGGCAACATTCCTTTGACTAGCCAGGGAATTGCTCATTGCCTATTTAATCTTGAGGAACATCCCCCCCGATACCACCCGCGCTCCTCTTTATGCTCCTACTCTTCGTTGCTGTACGGGTCATTTCTATGAAAACTAGTGCTAATGCATGTTGGCAAAACACACAAAACACCCCGGCTCCCTTCTAATACAAAATATAATTCCATCTATTCCTGATGTCTCTAGGACGGGTTTGGGTGGGGAGTACGTCCTTCATGCAAGATACAGCACATCTGTGTTTGTCAATGTCTTTTTAGGCGGAATGTGTTTTGGCCGTTGCCCAGTTCTGAAACAGCTTGTTGACATGTCTGTATGCTTTTTGCAGTAATGTAGGAAGTGGTCATTTCAGTGTTTTGTTCAGATCCCAAATAATGGCAAACGATGCACTCAGGAAAGGATGGGGACCTGGGTGTCTGGCTGGGACTGTAATTAGTTACACAAATGAAAGGACAAGCTGGCAGCAGTGAAATAACGGAACTTGGAACTCGGAGAAACACAGAGGACCCAAGGGATGTGCTTAATAAAGACGTTCCCCCCTTTGGAAGCCTTTATTTCAATTCCACATTTTTTATTTATTCACAAACGTTAAAATTGAAATTTCACTTTCTAGAAGAGGGGAAAAAAAGTTTAAAAAACACGAAAGATAGGGCTGAGATAAGAGCGGGATTATAATGCTAGTGATTGTGTAACGCCCTTGCTAGGATAAAGTGGTGTATGCACCAACAGGTCCGGTTTTAAGGATAGTAAAAAGTATACGTTTAAAAAAGTTTACGGATATCCCTGCTTCAGCATAAGTGGCTCAGTCATTGACCGAGCCACTGATTGAGCAACCTGTGCTGAAGCTGGGATATCCTTAAAACCTGACCTGTTGCTGGCCCTTGTGGACTGGAGTTGGCCGCCCCTGTTCTAGAGTCAGTGACTGATAGGCATGCCCTCCAGCCAATGACTGGCTCAGGAGAGGAAGGCCCAGAAGGAGTGTGTGGGTGCAGAAGGTATAAATTGCCCTTAAAGCCTTCCTTACCTGGCCAAGACAGACCAACGCACCTTCTTTCTCCCACCCTTCTCCAGGACAGATCCTGAAGATGGGCCCTCAAATGAATTCTAGTCCTATAGAAATCCCAGGCAAGGCCAAAGTTATCAATACTCTATGTCAATAAAGTGATCATCTCCTCTGATTCCCTCTGCCCAAAGCCTGAGGGCGGTGAGATTTGTGGCTGTGGCTTGCCAATAACTGATAACCTGGGAGTAGGTGGCGAGCTTAAATCCTTAGAACTGGAGGGATCAGCTCCAGTGCTCAAGGGCGACAAACAGGTCAGATTTTAAGGATATTCCTGCTTCAGCACAGGTGGCTAAATCAGTGGGTCAACCATTAAGTGGGAAATGTAAACTGACCAATGGAAATCAAGCTGACGAGGCAAAGACCCAGGTCTTAGTTCCCAGAGTCAGCCGGATGTGTCTGGGATGGGACCCGAGCCCGTGCCCTTCTCCATTTCCCCAGTGTTCACAAGCACTTCACCTAGCCCAAATTAGGTTAAGGGCCCAGGCTTTAGTGTGTGCTGGCCGGGCTGAGGGAATTACCAGCGCACCACACAAAGGAGCCTCACAAATCACTTACAGTGCAAATACACGTCCAATAAAACAGTCTTACAGGGGAATGTAATAGATAGGCTGTCGGCCATTTTAGCTGCAATAAGATGGCAATATGAGCTAATAACACAGGCCGCCATTTTGACGGGTAAGGGCAACCAGTGACCTTAACCCTTAATATGCTTGGCCCCTACCGTCACAGTGTGATTTATCGCTTTTATCTCTGCCTAATCCCTCCCTTACCCATTTCAAAATGGTCTCCTTGACATGGAGTGGGCATCCATAAATGTGACTCCCATATCACTGGACAGGACGCCGTGATGCGCAGCGTTTCCCAATGTTCACAGACTGTAGAAAAAGATTCTGGGAAAAAGATTAAAAAAAAACCTTGGCCTGCCTACAGATATAGCAAACACGCCAGCAGAGACACGCCAGCAGAGACACGCCAGCAAACATGCCAGCAGAGACACGCCAGCAAACACGCCAGCAGAGACACGCCAGCAAACACGCCAGCAGTGACCATTTCAAATATTAGCAGTGTGTGAAAAACGGGCCAGACTATTTTATAGATTTTTTTTTTATTTCCCTTTCTTTCTTGGAACCTACCTCCTCCGTTGGGTGACGGTTCCACGAATCCACCACCATTGCCATGAACAAGTACAGCCTCACACGTCCCCCTGAGGCGCCTCCACCCTCCGGCATTAGAGCAGGAATGCTTGATCCAGTGCTGATCATTCTCGGAAACATCGCGGTTAGCGCACGCCACGGATTTGAATAACGGGCCTGATATTTGAATCCCTGGCGTGTGGCAACACATTGAATGCAACCCCAGCGCGATAAAGAAGTGGGTTTTTTTTTTGCCAATTCTGCGCAATTCACGGACATTTTGGCGGAACTTTCGTTCGAGAATAGGGGCTCCATACACAATGTGTATCACTACGAGTGCTTTGTGCCCCTATTGAGAAATATATCGTCTACGGACACAAAATGCCATCAGTGGAGGGCTTTAGTTCACTTCATGCTAGCTCGAGTAAACTAGAATTGCCCAAATGGATTCTGTCAGCACTCACAGGGGCGCCAGCAGCTCACGGAGATCCTACTCCCGATTGGGTTCTACAAACGTAGACGGAATTTGCGTAACCATCGCTGGAAGAGAAAGTGCTTTGCCTTTCAGTGAAGTGAGGTAGCTCTGGCACTAACCGGCACCGAAAACAGATGGCAAGCTCTGCGGGGCGTCGAACGTGTCGTTAAAATTTCCTATATATTGCGTACCGCGCACTATTTTGTAATTGTGAAGCGCCGAGTCTCATTGGGAGAAAAGCGCCATCTTATACTATATTAGTGAAAGCACTGTATGCCTGCCTGCATGCTGGATGTCCGGTGTCCCTAGGGGAAATCTCATTGGTCCCTTGGGCCGCCCCCGCACACCTCTCATTGGCCTGAGGCGGAGTGACGGCCCAAAGGACACACAGGGACACAAACACACATACAGGGACACAAACACACACACAGGGACACACACAGGGACACACACAGGGACACACACAGGGACACACACACACACACACACACACACACACACA
>WSYH01002593.1:0-44859 GCA_036426205.1 Ascaphus truei
TCCCCGGGCCCAGCACTACAGTTTTGACAGCCCCCCCCCCCCCCCCCCCAAACACAAACCCCTCCCCCCAAGCCCCCCAATACATATAACAATACCCCCAAGATATATAAAAATACAGACTTATCTTGGGTCAAGCCGGGCCCTGCTACCGGCAGTAGGGCCTGGCCAGAGGTTGGGGGAAATTTGCAGCGCCGGCTGCCCCCCCCCCCCCCAACCAGCAAGGCCGGGACACACCCGGCTGTCCCCCCCTCTAGGCAGCCGTGTTCAGTGTTTTCTTCAAGTTGGTCCATAATCAAAATCCTGCAGGGATTAAGTTTCTAGGCATAGACAAATTAAAACCTAATATAAGACGGTGGCAATATAAGTAAAGCTATTTCGCAACTCTCATCCTCATGGATTTTTGACCTAAAATGTAGGGAAGCCTGTTGGTTTAAATATTGATATTGATTTGATTATCTTTTTTTAAATATGTTAGTTGTTGGATAACTATTCCTCCAGGGATCTATTTATTGTTACAATTAATGGTGTTTACGATGTGGCCCCTTGTTTTCTATTTAGCTTTTTTACATGAGATATGAGTCATTATATTATGTATGCCATAGCCTCCTTTAATTTCATGTTTAATCTGATTTTTCTTGTTGATTGTTACTAATGCATAAAGTTGTGGTGTGTTGTATTAGTAATGAGTATATCCACATGGAATTATATGATATATATATATATATATATATATATATATTATCTATATAATATATATATTCCCTATGGGTTTCTATTATGTTTGGCTAGGATCAAATTTGGTTCTCATATGGGAGTCTTTCTAGTTAGCCTTGCTAGATACATGACCTTCCCAACTCTTGTATTTGATTTAGGGTTGTCAACATGTTTCCATTATTATTGTAACATTTGTCGCATATAAGAATTTTTTCAACACCATCTGCCCCCTTCAATCTATTAATCGCTGTATTGTCAAGTTAGATATTGCGATGGGTTGCTTTTTCTAATGTATTTTTACAATGTATTTTTTTATAAAGTGTTATCATCATTCATGGTATTTAAGTATATCATATGCCATATTAAGATGGTTTATAGTACATTCCTTAGGTCCGGAAGACTAGTGATGCCCCAAGTTCTGAGCTATCCCTTATGTTATCCCCTCCCAATCATGCATCGTCACTTTAATTGTTAAAAGGAAAGTGGGAAGCAGTCAATCTCAATTCCCCTGAATCGAGAGCGAAACGCGTAGAACAATCCTTTGCGCATGAGTAAGGACTCAACCGACTTGATGTTGACGTTGACACCAATCATCGCGAGACGAGAGGGGAAAACCACATGATTCAGAAAGCACCGGACGCCAAAGAGGAGACATGCACCAGTTGTCCCGGTGGTGAGAAAGTAACTCATGCAGTAGCTCCCTCACGCCAAGTCGGTTGTACTCAAAAATGTAATTTTTTTACTGCTGAAATGTGAGTGCAATGTGCATTTGAGCTATGTCTTTAATATTTTTATTACATTGGATTACATAGTGTTAGCTTTTTTTTTCTCCTTCCTTTCTATATCTCTGAGCTGAGGAAACGCATCTCCACAAGCAATCATGTAGAGGACGTAAGAAAGTGGATTCAAACTTTTGTACTGTCCTTGTTTCATGTTCTGGACTATTTTTGTGAGTTTCGACATAATTGATGTGGGGACCTCTGCCTCAGTGGGACACATTGGTTGTTTCTTTCTTTCCCTTGAGATCTTTGCAACACTTTCCTGTTTGAGATAATTTGCTGCCAATATTCCCAGCAGTTTGAGCCGCAGAGTGTAACAATAGATAAGGTTACCTTAGTAATATAAGGATACATTGTAGCTGCTGAGTTACAATGACTGAAGTAGCCATTATGTTAGGCACACAATCAGGATTTTTATAGATTTATACCAGGAGCAACAAACGATTGACAGCTTAGGTAAGAACGTATAATTAAACATGGTCACATGCTTTACATATGGTTTTTTTTTTTTAAAAGGGGGGGGGGGCGTGTAGTACTGCAGTTTTAAATTTAAGCTACGATAGGGTGCAACAATTAGTTACAGAGAACACTGCAGCACTGAGAATAAATTCCTTATAAATCTTACAATTCTTTTTTTATCATAGCCTTCAGCAAAACTCTGAATTAGTTAAGCTAGTGGCTGATTGCTTTCTTAAAATGTAGGAATGACATCACAAATTAGAAACCTTACATCCATAGTGGGCAAAAGAAAATTGAACTCCTACAAGAATCGGTTCACAAAAGCATATAAAGGCATGTCAAATTAATAGATTAATAAAAACATTAGTGTCACATTAGAGCATGGAGTGCTTTTCTTTTCAATAATACAGAAGCTCACACACTGCACTTTTGGTTTTGCAAATTGTCAGATTTAAGAGCTTACCAGAAATGGCATTGCAAAGATGTCACATCTACCTCCAAATAATCTGTGCACAGCCTTCTCTTCATTCCGCCTCATACTGTACATTCCCTTCACTGGCCTCTTTTCTGTCTGAAACGACCTTCACTTCACTCAGAAATGTGAATTGTTTCTTCACCTCTTTAGTTATTCTAGCTGCAAATTGCCTTGGTGTGAAATGCTTTTGACAGAGATTTGTATGAAACAGAAAACGTGAAAGCAAATTGTGTGAAGATGTGTACTTTAATAAAACGAACAAGTTTCCAATGAAAGAAAAGCTTAGCTTGCTTCTGTACTTCCATTGTGTAGAGATCATTAACCATTTCCATGTTGGAGGGGGGAGTCACTGCCAAACATTAGAAAGACTATGCAGCACTGACAAGAATGAAGATATTGTAACACTTACCATCCAACAATATGACTGCACCAGAACCTTTGTCAAGGATATCTGCCACTGTGGCTTCTGAAGTCATCTCTCCTGTCGAAAAAGGTGAAACAAAAAATAAACACGCAGCACAGACACCGACATACACAATATATACACAATGACATAATAGTGATAGCATTGGAAATGTTCTTTGCATTCAGTAAACATTGAAAAAAATGCATAGTGGAAATGTAAAAGGGCATTAAAAAAAACAAAAAAAAGAATTACAGGGCAATATATAAATAAACCCAATGCTTGTAAGGTTGGCAATAGGTCCCTAGCATTTACCACGAAAGTGCCCATTTATGCAGAAAAAGCAGAGAGGTACAATGTGAAGGTCAACATCACACTTTAGTGGTTTCATTAGAGACTCTACTTGTAACTGGTAGCTGGAGCACTGACAAAAATGTTAAAAAAAAAAAGTCTTCGATATAAACAGCACGTAGACAAGGAGAAAGCAAAATAACCATTTCAGTATTTAATTTCACAATGGAACAAAAAGTAACAAAGTCACTTACAATTAAGTAAAGATTCGTGGGGCCTTGTTGTTTCAAAGGTTCAAAAGCCCCAGTTCTACATCTAAGGCTGCGATTATAGTGCCAGCGCAACCGAACGCTTGACGTTACGGGCGCATAGCGCGCAAAACAAACTAGGCTGAAGGTGATCGGGAGGCGTGGCTGTGATATCACATGAATGGTTCGGCCTCATTGGCTGAAATACTCACGTGACGCAGCCGTCACGCTGCAAAATCAATTTCAGTTGTCTCCTCTGCTGTCTGTCGCTCCGTTGCCGCGCACTATGTGCGCCTTCATTGCTCTGCATTCACTATAATCATGGCCTAATATACAGTAACAGTATAATTTGTCATATTGGATGTAGCATTTGGGGGATTTGGGGATTTTTGTTACACAATATACATGAGGTTACAATCCCAGTAGCACTCCTTTTGACACAAATATATATGGTGAGATGGGTTTAGGTTCTGATCTTACAGGGTTGTCTGTGTTTGTCGTTTTCAATTGGTAAAATTTTGGGGAGGTTTGTAACCAATTCTCCCTGGTTTTATCCCACTTTTAAATGGCAGGTCCTTTTAATGAAATGAATCTGTCCAAACTGCAGCCTGTCCAACTCACAGGCTGCCAACTCTTTTCCTCAACAGGGCGTTCTTTGCTGCTAACTCTGATATTTGCTGAATAAGCTATATGTTAATACTAGGGCCTTTTTGTGGCGTATCACACAGGCAATCCTGAGGGAATCGCTGTACTGCGGTGGATTAGAGCCGACAGGAACGGGCCTGAAGACGGGTTTTTCCCGAAACGTTGACCCCCTTTTTTTATTTCCCTTGTATTTGGGTATGTTTTCCATCCCTCATCCACCTCCCCTTTTTGTCTACCCCAGTTTTTTGTCTTCTTTTTTTGACTTGCCTCCCCCAGTGTGATCCACCACTTGTTACCATTTTGTTCTATTTTAACCTTGCTGTTTTGTCTTGCAGCCAACTTGTGTGCGCACAAGTTAAGTATTTTTGCTTTCATGGTTATGATTTCATAGCCTTTGCCATTATTGAGAGCTCAGTTTGTATAGATTCACTTGGTATGGTGTCTTTATATTTATATTTGAGTCAAAATATCCGTTTTGAATTACCTATTTTGCAGCATCTCTTTCTATGAGTGTGCGGGTTCCCTCCCATTGTTTGTGTCACTGTTATGAATAGACTCAGAGATCCTTTTGGGTTCCCTGCACCTCTGACTCTAATTTTCTATTTCTTACTTGCTTTGGTGGCCTAATTCTCACCACTGTACTTATAAAACAGTTCTCCCCCCTCCCCATTAGAGAGGTTAGGAGAACTTTTTTTACAGGTATAGTACTGTAGTGTTAGGAATTGCAAAAGAGAGGATATCATGGCATTTACAAGCTTAAAATACTTTGGTCAAAGAATTTAACTCATGGCATCCCCTCAATGCGTTTCGTGCATAGCTATGCTTCTTCAGGAGTAACATGTGAGCTAGTCATATTAATTATTTTGGTACAAAAAGTTCTACTAATAACACACACAGTCACGTATATGTACAGTATATGTATATGTATAGTGACAGAGTCAAGAATCCTGTCTGTTAGCAGGAGGTTGCTTTATTTAGGCTTTCCAGAGAGCAAAAGGTTTAATGCACTGGAGAGCCAATCTGCAGAGGCATCAGGCTGAACTCCTGCATACGCAGTGGTTTAAAAGGCAGCCAGCAATCTGCTAGAAGAGAGACTTGCCCCAAACAGTAAGGACGCTGGTTGGAACGGTTCCCCAGGCCTGCTGAACGCAGGGCATGCTGGGACCGCCTGGAACACACACCCAGCAAACGGAATCTCCAGGAACCTGAGCAACAGGTTTTTGACATTATTGGATTTGTACAATGTCTGCAAATATTACGTTGACAATACTAATCACAGAACCTCTGTGGACTCGGTTCTTCCATTGCACGGCTTTTCACTGGCCCTGATAAAAGGTCTGATAATTCACCCGTTTGTGCATTTTACACTAAATGTGAGAATATTTTTAACATCATGTAAGTGGGCACCTGTCTGAAGTTCATTATTAAAGCCGACAATCTTTTTGTACCTAAGTGGGTGCTTCTCATTTCATACATACATCCAATTCCAACCTTTGTTGACTTAACAATTCAACGGGATAACCTCTTCGACAACATCGATCTTCCATATTATTGTCTCGTAGGCAGCGTCTGAGGTTCACTAATGATACTTTTTACCCTCATCAACTGGCCATTATGGTGGTATGTGGGTGGTCCTATGCAACATATTTGTTTAATTATATATTGTAGTAATAGAAGGTGTGCCGTATCCTTTCTCTATACACATTTGTTTTACCATCATTGTAGTCTTGCTCCCTCAGTACTGAGTATTTTTTTCTTTTGGCTATATATTTATACTAGTACATTTTGTTTAGCCATGTCCTTTTAACAGGAATCTTCACAAACGGGTGGCATCCCCGATACCTTTTGTCATAATGAGTTAGACTCTAATAGAATTGCTATCCTGGTGAGGGGACCCAGAGAGTTCCTTTTGACCAGGGATTCAGAGGATAATACACATGGTTTGTTTACACCTGGAGACAAAGAGAGACTGCATAATAACAGGGAATCAAGACCCCAGGGTACTCAGCGCTCAGACAGATCTTGTAATTGGGAAATTTCCTCAGTCAGTGATTCCGCCTCTAGCTCTTATTTTTTAGATACCAGCCAAATACACTACGGCGGCATTATAGAAAGACATGGAGAGGGGCAGGAGGTTTCGATCAAGGAATGGTCCAACGACACAACAGGGTAGATCCAAATTTGAAGGCGCAAGATAAACTTGTAGAGAATCTTGTGGTAAATATCTCACTGAGGCAGTTGACACCTATTGACGTTTCGTCCCTGAATAAAGGAATCTCTTTTGTACTAACTCAGGGAATAGACTTCTTCGTCCTCGACCAAAATGTGTTCAGATTTTATTGTAATTTAAGACTTAAAGCCTTTTTTTCTGCAGAGACTAATGTGAGCATTCCTGTTAAAAGTGGCTTAGAAACTTTAACTGATGATGATGAAGTTATACGCTTGAATGATGCCAGATCCTGATTACGGGTCTCAAAACCAAGAGCCTCTCTATGCCTCCCATTAATGAATCATATTGTTGAGCCCTTCCATTAGACTTGTCAGAAAGGAGGTTGACTCTTAAAAAATGGGAGAGAGGAAATAAACACCAGAACCACAATTTATCTACACACGAAAGGCTAACTATTAACACACAGTCAAGAGAGGGATATAACCATATCTATGTCTATATGTTAAACCCAATCTAAAACCTATTATAAGGGATGATGTATATGAAGGGAATGATGAAAATGTAGAGACCTTGTGGATAGAAATTAGCAGTGGAGGTAAAAGTATAAAGAAAATGTTTGTGGGAATATGCTATAAACCACCAAATATCTGTGAGATTGAGGAAGCTAAAATACATTTGCAAATGGAGAAGGCATAAAAACTGGGTCATGTTTGCATAATGGGGGATTTTAATTATCCAGACATAGACTGGGGCAATGAGATTAGCGTTGCAACAAAAGGAAACAGGTTTTTTGGGGTGCTTAAAGACAATTATATGACCGAAATTATTGAGGAACCAACAAGGAGAGGGGCAATACAGGATTTGGTCATATCAAACAATGTAGAAGTAATAACAAATATTCAAGTCCTGGAACATTTGGGTAACAGTGATCATAACATGGTCTCATTTGAAATAAATTATCAAAAAACAGATTACTTGGGTTCAACAAAGACTTTAAACTTTAGAAAGGCAGACTTTAATAAACTGAGGTCTAATCTAGTAGTAATACAATGGGATGATGTTTTTGCAGGGAAAATGTAGAAGATAAATGGGCAGTCTTTAAAACATTGTTAGAAAAGCACACTTATCTGTGTATACCCTTGGGTAATAAGTATAAAAGAAATAAGTCAAAACCAATGTGGCTAAATAAACAGGTAGGGGAGGAAATGGACAAGAAGAGGAAGGTGTTTAGATTAAGTCAGAAGGGACAGAGACATCATATCAGAATTATAAGGAATGTAACAAAAATTGCAAAGGGGCAATTAAATTAGCAAAAATGGATAATGAAAAAAGGATTGCAATAGAAAGTAAGGTCAACCCTAAAAAGTACTTTAAGTACCTTAACAACAACAAAAATAAGAAAAGAAAATATAGGACCCTTTCAGTGTGAGATGGGCAGGCAGATTATTGGAGATAAGGAAAAAGCTGAGGTATTAAACAAATTCTTTGCCTCTGTATTTACCAGGGAAGAATCAAGTTCAATAGTAGCGCCACAGGAGGAAGCCACAACCTCCATATTAATGACCAATTGGTTAACTGAGGAAGAAGTTCATAAGCGACTTGAAAAAATTAAAGTAAATAAGGCACCTGGCCCCGATGGCATACATCCAAGAGTTCTCAAGGAGTTAAGCTCAGTAATAGCAAAACCATTATATTTAATATTCAAGGACTCCATTTCCACAGGCTCAGTACCACAAGATTGGCGTAAAGCAGATGTGGTGCCTATATTTAAAAAGGGAGCTAGATCACACCCGGGGAATTACAGACCTGTAAGCCTGACCTCAAAAGTAGGGAAACTACTTGAAGGTTTAATACGGGATAATATTCAGGAATACCTAATGGAAAACAAAATTATTAGTAATAGTCAGCATGGATTTATGAAGGATAGATCTTGCCAAACTAACCTTATTTGTTTCTTTGAGGAGGTAAGTAGGAATTTAGACCAGGGTAATGCAGTTGATGTGGTCTACTTAGATTTTGCAAAGGCTTTTAATACGGTTTCACACAAGAGGTTGTTGTACAAAATAAAGAAAATTGGACTCAGTAATAATATATGCACCTGGATTGAAAACTGGTTAAAGGACAGACAACAGAGGGTTGTCATAAATGGAACTTTTTCAGGTTGGGCTAAAGTCGTGAGTGGAGTACCTCAAGGATCGGTACTGGGACCCCTGCTTTTTAACTTGTTTATTAATGACCTTGAGGTTGGGATCGAGTGCAAAGTCTCCATCTTTGCTGATGATACTAAATTGTGTAAGGTAATAGAATCAGAGCAGGATGTAATTTCTCTTCAGAAGGACTTGGAGAGACTGGAAACGTGGGCAGGTAAATGGCAGATGAGGTTTAATACAGATAAATGTAAGGTTATGCATTTGGGATGCAAGAATAAAAAGGCGACTTACAAATTAAATGGAGATATATTGGGGGAATCCTTGATGGAGAAGGATTTAGGAGTGCTTCAGGCTTAGCAATAGTGCCCAATGTCATGCAGTAGCTGCAAAGGCAAACAAGATCTTATCTTGCATCAAACGGGCAATGGATGGAAGGGAAGTAAACATAATTATGCCCCTTTACAAAGCATTAGTAAGACCACACCTTGAATATGGAGTACAATTTTGGGCACCAATCCTAAGAAAAGACATTATGGAACTAGAGAGAGTGCAGAGAAGAGCCACCAAATTAATAAAGGGGATGGACATTCTAACTTATGAGGAGAGGCTAGCTAAATTAGATTTATTTACATTAGAAAAGAGGCGTCTAAGAGGGGATATGATAACTATATACAAATATATTCAAGGACAATACAAGGAGCTTTCAACAGAACTATTAATCCCACGGGCAGTACAAAGGACTCGGGGCCATCTCTTAAGGTTGGAGGAAAGGAAATTTCACCAGCAACAAAGGAAAGGGTTCTTTACAGTAAGGGCAGTTCAAATGTGGAATTCATTACCCATGGAGACTGTGATGGCAGATACAATAGATTTGTTCAAAAAAAGGTTGGACATCTTTTTAGATGGGAAAGGTATACAGGGATATACCAAATAAGTATACATGGGAAGGATGTTGATCCAGGGATTAATCCGATTGCCAGTTCTTGGAGTCAGGAAGGAATTAATTTTTCCCCTTAATGGGGTTTTTTGTTTGCCTTCCTCTGGATCAATAAGTAAGTATAGATATAGAATAAAGTATCGGTTGTCTAAATTTAGCATAGGTTGAACTTGATGGACGTACGTCTTTTTTCAACCTCATCTACTATGTAACTATGTAACTATGTAAATAACATAAAACCAGCTACGGGTGGTGCTCTGGGTCTTATGATAGGGACAAATACTAAAATTAAATACTCCAGCAATTTTCAGTCCCTACAAATTATATGCCTACCAAAAGTGATTCCCTTCCTGGGATAAAAGTGTTGATCTCGGTGAGGATACGGAAGGCAAATAAAGACTGACTAATTGATAACAATATGACTAACTTTCTAACGGCTAGCAATCTCATCACTCAGGTCATCTATAGTATTGCCTTTAAAAAATCCTCAACAATCCACCAGGTCGACCGATAGTGGTGGGATGTGACTCTGAACAAAAATGGCCAATGGTTGGAAGATAGCCTCCTACCTCCACCGATATCGAAACGTAAATCATTCATACAGGATACCACAGACATTCTGAACAAGATTCCTACAATTACTTTACCATCAACAGAATGTCTCCTAGTTTCCTTTGATGTCTATAACTTGTATACATCTATCCCTCGTGTTGATTGAATTCAAGCTGTGAGGAAAATCATGGACACATGACCATTTGACTGGATGAACGCTCTTTGGTTCATGACCTTCTCTATATCATTTTATCACAGATATTTATTTTTGAGCAGACGCTTTCAGATGATGGCCATGGGTTCTCATGTGGCTTTGACCTATGCAGTCAAATTTATTAATGTATTTGAAGATGTCTTTGAGTACTCCAATTCCCTTTTGGTATGGCTCATGTACGAGTCTCTCATGGAATTCGCTGATGCTTTGAAATCAGCTTTGCCCTCCATCAAATTCTCGATAGACTATGTGACCCAAATCACTTTCTTGGACACTTTGGTGATCAGGGAGGAGGACCATGTGAAAACTGATCTACATGTTAAACCCACGGATTGTAATAACCTTGTGTTCTCTAGTTTTCATCCAAAAAAATATAGTTCATCATTCAGCATATAGTCAGTTGATGAGGGTGAAAAGAATCATTAGTCACCCTCATGCTGCCTTTGAAACAAGATAATATGGAAGATCGAATTAGTTGAAGAGGTTATCCCGTTGAATTGTTAAGTCAACAAAGATTGAAATTGGGTCAACTGGATAGGGCCCAATTGCTGAAATCTGATAAACCCAAAAAGATGGCAACCCCAGAATTCCCTTTGTGAGTAAATAAACAAAAAAAAGTCCCACCATTACACGTATTATCCGCCAGAACTAGCATGTTTTACAGAGCGATGCATCAATGGGAGCAGCATTCAGTGCACCTTCCCTTTTCATATCAGATGTGTTCTAAGTTATGGATAAATTGGTCCGGGCAGATCTTAACACACTTTTTTGGGTCCGTCCAAAAATGGCGCATATCCATGCCTTAACTGTGCTCATTGTAACAGCATTACCAAGTAGGAATATTTACACATCCTCTAACTCAGGGGTGCGCAAAGTAGGGGACGGGAGAATTTCCAGGGGGGGTACGTGAGCTACAGAGGTCCCGCACTCTCCCCCAAGGCACTTAAATTAAGTGCCGGGGCACCTCGTGAGGCCTCTGCAGCTTCTTCTACCTGATCTTCGGCGACACGTCGCCATCGTAACCAGCGTCAAGTGACGTCATATGACCCTGCAACGTCATTTGACGCTGGAGCCTTGAAGGAGGGGGAGGGCCTGAGCCGGGAGGTGAGAAGGCGCGGGGGGCTCAGGGTCAAAAGTTTGCTCACCCCTGCTCTAACTGACCGCGGGAGAGAGGGGACGGCGTGCAGGAGGGAGAGAGGGGAGTGCCTGGGAGGGAGAGGGGGGAGTGCGCGGGAGGGAGAGGGGGCACGCAGGAGAAAGAGGGGGGAGCATGCGGGAGAAAGAGGTGGGGCTCCAGAGACAGGGGGGGGTTGGGGAGGGAGGGGGGGGGGGTGGGAGGGGGGGGGGGTGGCAGAAAGAGGGGGCAGTGGGAGAGATGGAGGGATCCGCAAAGCCGCCGACACTGAGGGGTGGGTGTCATTGTGGGGTACTAAGAGAATGGATTCTGTCCTCGCCATAGCACATATAGACTGTGGATTGTGAAGGGTTATCCATGCATGACCCTGAGGAAGGTCCCGTTACGTTGATCGAAACGTTGGTTGCAATGCCTCTCTTGACTACAATACAGACTTCGTTTTGGATTTAACCCTCAGTGTGCGGTCTCTTATTATCGGATACCCCTCTGGTAATTATTATCTCTACATTATTTTTATGGGATAAGAATCTGTGTTTTGCTTGAGTTTTGTGTGCCTACTGCTTTCTTTTTGTGTGTATGTATATACACACATATTTACATATATATATATACACACATATATACACATACATACATATATATATATAAATATATAATATATATATAGGTAAACCCCGTTATAGCACGGTCCTCGGGGGCCACCCGATTCGACCGCGCTAGACCCGGGGTCGCGCTAATTTTAAAAAAAATGGCCGCCGCGCGCCTGATCGGGAGGGAGGGAGTGAGGAGGGAGGGAAGGAAGAGGTGGCCGGAAGCCCTACACGTCGCCTAGCAATGGCGAGTCCAGCCGTAACCTGCTCCTTACCTCCCACCACCGGCATCCATTTCCTACCCCCCCCCCCCCCCCCGGCTCCCACACCTACCGGCCCTCCGCGGCATAGCCCACGCGGCCCTCCGAGTCCCAGGCTGACCATTTTTTTTTTTTGCTGTGCACGGTGAGCGGGCGGCGCGCGAGAGGCATTGTGGAAACCATGGACCCATCTAGCCACAGTCTGGTGCTGCTTCAGCAGCTGAATATGCAGCGGGAGTTTGGTTTCCTTTGCGACTGCACAGTTGCTATTGGGGATGTGTATTTTAAAGCACACCGATCAGTACTTGCAGCCTTTTCAAACTACTTCCGGATGATCTTCATCCACCAATCCAGTGACTCAATCCAGTCCTCACTCACCCCCCCTCCTCCCGCACCCCCCTTCCTCCCGAACACCCCCCGCCCCCCTCCGCACACCCCCCCCCCCTCCTGACTGCTAGGCTCCGCTCCGATACTCAGCAGACACCAAGGTAGGGAGGGGAGTGGAGGGTGGGTGGTGTAGTGTCTGTGAGTGTGTGGAGTGTGTGTGAGTGCTGTGAGTGCTGTGTGCTGTGAGAGCTGTGTGCTGTGTGGAAGCTGTGTGCTGTGAGAGACTGTGGCTGTGAGAGCTGTGTGCTGTGAGAGCTGTGTGCGTGGAGAGCAGCTGTGTGCTGAGGCGGGTTTGCAGTGAGGATGTGTGCATGAGGCTGTGTGCCTGAGAGTGTGTGCAGTGAGGAGTGTGTGAGTGAGATGTGTGCAGTGAGAGTTGTGCAGTGAGAGTGTGTGCAGTGAGAGTGTGTGCAGTGAGAGTGTTTGCAGTGAGAGGGGTGCAGTGAGAGGTGTGTGCAGTGAGAGTGTGTGCAGTGGAGGTGTGTGCAGTGAGAGTGTGTGCGTGAGGGTGTGCAAAAATTTTTTTTTTTTTTAACGTGAGCCACGTGAAATCGCGTTATACGGCGTCGCTATAGCGGGGTTTCCTGTATATGTGGTGTGTGTGTGTGTGTGTGGTGTTATTATACACACAAAACACACACACCCACAAACACCACACACACACACCCAACACAAACACACAACACACACACACACATATATATACACAACACTCACGCGCGTGCGTATAAATATACGCACATACAATGTATATAGAATTATAGTACATATAGTTAATAACCACACACAGTTGTTTAGACACTCACTTTAAGTACACTCGCCGAGTAAGGACATATCGCCCAATAGGCAAACGCAGCTCGCGCATGCGCCTGTCAGCACGTCCTGAACAGCAATACCGGCTGTACCGAAAATGTGCGCTAGCGGGGAGACTTTTGCTTTACATACATGCTCTGGACCCAATGCGTACGTTAATGCGCGATATATATATATATATATATATATATATATATATATTTTTCCTCAATTGCTGCTTGAACTGCCTCTTTAAATTTGATGTTTTAGTATGATACTTTTTTTTTTAAATCAAACATTCTTGCTTGGGGACCCAGGTATGGGCCCCTGTATAGTATACTTTTCTATTTTGAGTGCTGAGGACACCCTTGATTATCTATTGTAGTCTTTAGGAAATAGGGATTCCTTTTTGTCCTCAAGCACTTCATTTTTCTTCACTTATGTTTTTCTAGACCATCTACAGCAGGGCTGCACAACATGCGGCCCGCCTGGCCTCTCTGTGCGGCCCGCAATGAATCCGGGCGGGCGACAAATTAATTAATTAAATAAATTTAAAAAATAAAAAAAAGTTTCAAAAAATGGCACCGATTCCCTGCGGTCCCGGCACGCATGCGCTAGGCCCGCTCCCCCCCCCCCCTGTTCCCAACGTGGGGCGGAAGGGGAAGCAACAGCAGCTCCTCTGCGGGCCGCTCTCCCCCCCCCTGCTCTCCAACGTGGGGCGGAGGGGGAGTAATAATTAAAATAATTCAGCTCCTCGCGGCCTGCTTCTCACCGCTTCCTCGCGGCCAGCTTCTCGCGTCCCCCACGAGCTCACCGTGCCCCCTCCCCCGCCCCCAGCCGCGCCCCCAAGCCCACCTCCCGTCCCGGCAGCTGCCGCAGGATAATCGGGGCAGGAGAGCAGAGTTCGGCCGGCAACCTGCACCCACCCGGTAAGGTAAGTCACTGTCACTGTTAGTCACTGTGTACCCCACCAACCCAGTCCCCCCTTATGTCACCCCACACCCAGTCACTCCGTCACCACCCGTCACCGCACCACCAGTCACTGTCACCCACCCAGTCACTGTCACCACACCAGCCATTCCAACCACCTAGCCCGTCACGCACCAGTCACTGTCACCCACCCACCAGTCACTGTCAAAGCACTGTCCCTTTCGCCACCCAGTCACTGTCCAAATGTCCACCCACCCAGTCACCGTCACCTGTCACCCACCAGTCACTGTCACCCACCCACCCAGTCACTGTCACCCACAACCCACCCAGTCACTGTCACCCACCACCCAGTCACGTCCCCAACCACCCCAGTCACTTTCTACACCCCCCCCAGTCACTGTCAGCCACCACCCAGGCACTGTCACCACCCACCAGTCACTGTCAACCCACCCACCCCAGTCACTTTCACCCACCACCCCACCAGTCACTGTACCCACCCAGTACACCACCCAGTCACTGTCACCCACCCGTCACTGTCACCCCCAGTCACGTCACCACTACGTCACCCAACCCGTCACTGTCCCCACCCAATCACTCACACCCACTGTCCACCGTCCTATCCACCCAGTCACTGTCACCCACCCCACCCAGTACTGGTCCCACCCAATCACTGTGTCCCCCCAGTCACTGTCACAGTCACGTCACCCACCCAAGGGGGGAGAGTGAGTGAGGTGCAGGGGGGGGAGAGTAATGTGAGGTGCAGGGGGGAGAGTGATGTGAGGGCAAGGGGGAGAGTGATGTGTGAGGTGCAGGGGGGAGAGTTGAGTTGTGAGGTTGCAAGGGGGAGAGGTGATGTGAGTGCAAGGGGGGGAGAGTGATGTGAGGGTGCAAGGGGGGGAGAGGGATGTGAGGTTGCAGGGGGGGGGGAGGGGAGGAGCGGGTTGGAGGTGATAGGGGGGAGAGGGATGTGAGGTGCAAGGGGGGGAGGGATGTGAGGTGCAAGGGGGGGAGAGGGATGTGAGGAGCAAGGGGGGGAGAGGTATGTGAGGGTCAAGGGGGGAGGCAGAGGTATGTGAGGTGCAAGGGGGAGAGGGATTGTGAGGTGCAAGAGGGGAGAGGGATGTGAGGTGCAAGAGGGGGGAGAGGGAGGTGAGAGTGAAGGGGGGAGAGGGATGTGAGGTGCAGGGGGAGAGGGGTGTGAGGTGCAAGGGGGGTGGGGAGAGGATTTGAGGTGCAAGGGGGAGGGGAGGAGGGATGAGGTGCAAGGAGGGAGAGGGATGTGAGGTGCAAGGAGGAGAGGGATGTGAGTGCAAGGGGGGAGGGGATGAGGTGCAAGGGGGGTGAGGAGGGATGTGAGGTGCAAGGGGGGGAGAGGGATGTGAGGTGCAAGGGGAGGTGACGGATGTGAGGTGCAAGGGGGGAGGGGATGTGAGGTTGCAGGGGGGAGAGGGAGTGAGGTGCAAGGGGGGAGAGGATGTGAGGGCAGGGGGGGTGGGATGTGTGTGGTGTGCAGGGGGGTATTGTGTGTGGGTGAGGGGGAGAAATGGGGGTATGAGAGCTAGATGGGGAGTATCGCAAAGGTTGATAGTGTTGGGTTCTGGGGGAGATATGAGGATGATGATGATGATGATAGGTGCTGGAGGAGAGATGATGATGATGATGATGATGATGATGATGATGATGATGATGATGATGATGATTTTACCCGTGCGGCCCAATTTTTTTTTCCTTGGAGCAGTTCGGCCCTTCGCACTTTACGAGTTGTGCAGGCCTGATCTACAGTATGAGCAGTGCTGTCGGAAATTGTATTTTAATCATGCAAATACAAATGAAACTATCACTTGTGAGCACATTCACATGTCTCAGGCTTGGTCCCTGCTGGCTACTGCAGCGCTCGCTATGGCGGGCGCTGCGGGGACAAGAGCCGCCCCTCAATGGGGCCGAGCGGTGCGTTTTTCAGGCAGACGCGAAAATTGTGAGTACAACTAGCGACGGAGCGCTGGGCCACGCCCCCCGGCAGTTCAGCCAATGAGGGCGAACCTGCCGGGTGACATCATGGCCTCGCCCGCCATCACGCCCTGCCCTTCCCACCCACCCCCCCCACCCCCCCCCCCCCCCCCGTCTTTACCCCTGGCAGCTTGCTCCAGTCCGGGGAACTCTGCTGCACGCGCCGCCAGCCTGGCAGACACGCGTGTAGCGCAGGCACTGGGGCTGTAGCCCAAGACAGGTCTGAAACTGCCTTTCCCCATTATCCCTCAGCATACATTGCTTCCACTGCAGCCAGGGATTCTGGGAAATGACATGCAAATGAGCACACCTGTTGCTTATGCCTGCCGCATAACACAGATTTTCAGCACAGCCTGGGTTAAAGTGCACGGCCAGTAACCTACTCACCGACAGCTGTTTTAACCTTTTGGGACTCGTCAGTGTGAGATTGGTTTACCGGCTTTGCAATTTGAAGCTGGGATAGGTTTCAACCACACTTTAAATAAGTTATGTTGGGTTAAAAAAAAAGACATGACAAAAATCATGCAATAAGTATTACAAGTGTTATTTGTGAAACCTAAAATTTCTCTAGACTTGGTTACTAATTCTACAAAAAGGTTATGGTGGGTTAAAGCAGAAAAACGACTTTCCTTATTTGTATATGTAAAGCATGTGATATTGTATAATTCTACATTATTACCTAAGCTGGCAATCGTTTGGTGCTCCTGTTATAAGTCTGTCAAAATCCTGATTGTGTGCCTATGGCTGCTTCATTCCGTAATATAAGGATACATTGTAGCTGCTGAGTTCCACGAAGGTGACATTATCTATTGTTACAGTTTACAGCTCAAACTTTTGGGAATATTTGTAACAAATTATCCCAAACAGAAAAGTGCTATAGAAACCAAAGGATGCTTTAAAACTGATTCAAAATTGCATTATGAGTTGAATAAAAATAAATAAATAAACCAGTCACTTATCTAATACTATAGAACGGATTTAAAAAAAAATACATAAAATTTCACGTTGTGCTGCTTTAAATAGTGACATAACCCTAAACAGCAAAGAATGTGCATTTACATTTAATTGTTTGTTCTTAAACTAGCGCTGCTAGTTTTACGTTGCGCTTTACAGAACCAGGTTCCCCTGCTTCATACTCCGTGCCAGTCAGTGTCTTTACTCACTGAGCCGCTCCTTCTCCCATTTCTTCCACAGAGTCACAAAATGTGCTTTGTTTCAGTCACATTTGTGACCACCATGTAGAATGAGTAACCTCAAAATGATCAAGTCCAAAAAAACTACTGTTCTTGAGTGGATTTTCAGGATAATTGTCAGATTTCTTTAAATTTCCAAAATGTCGTCTCCAATCTCCTACTGTATCATCAGGCTGTGTTTTTTTCTATTGCACTCTCTGGAAGTCTCATACATTACTTCAAGGCTTACAGTTACATGCTACAAAGTCCAGGCCGTTTGCCTAAGATTGCCATCACTTGCTTTATACCCCTGCTCATGCATGCGGGTAGTGCTAATCAAGATGTCATTTTTAAATCATGAATAGCAGAGACACTGCTGTGAAAAAGCTACATTATGAGAAACGGATGTTAAATCAAAGGAATACACGGATTTGCATTCCAATGACCACAAGTGCTGTGATTCCATCTCTAAAGACTTAAAGCATGATTAATTTACAGTCAGCATGGGATTGATAATCTATTCGCCCATTATCTACCTAATGTGCCGGCAACATAATACATTGCTCGTTCCTTCATCAGACCCCATGCATATGAACACAAGCTAATATATAAAAATGCAACTGTGTGACAAACTCTTTACAGAATTGGCATACATACATCAGAATATAGGGAATTACTAAAAAAAAAAAAATAAGAAAGGAGCAAGGAAATATAAAGAAGAAGAAGAAGAAGAAGCACTGGGAGAAAGGAATCCATGCCCTGAACACACACATTTAAGTCAAGTTTTTGCAGCTACTGAAATACACAATACCTTTACCTACAGAAAAAGATTTTATATCAGACGGGATAGGGAGACTAGCTACATTGTAGATAAAGAAACAACAAATGTGGCAAGTGAGTGAATCTCAGCAAGACTAAGGCTGCGCTTATAGTGCCGGCGACAGCGACGTCGCGGCAAAACAAATGCATTCCTGCCGTCGTGTGCGCTTATAGTAAGCGCCAGGCGACGGCTTGGTCGCGATCGCTGGAAGTCATCTCTATTTGATTTTTCAGCGACCGTCGCCGGCACTATAAGCGTAGCCTAAGTCACATAGCATTAGTAATATTAGATTTACACAAACACTAAGCAAACTAAACTACAAATGTGATACCGGCCACTAATGCATGACATTCTGATACACAATGCTAAAGGAGCTGAAGATGTAGCTCCGTGGTAATAACACTGCCTTTAATACAGGTGAATTTGGTTTGTACCCCGGAGTGAGCATTTCTAGGGACCATGGACAAGTCACTTTATCTCCCTGTGCTGCAGGCACCATACAGATGCAGCCACCAGTATTAGAACACTTACCTGGGAAATTCTGGGAGATTCTGGGGCAGTCTCACAGTAAATGCCTCAACATTTCTGTGAGATTCTTAATGGCCCACTGGATTAACACAGCGGGGGGGTCCCTGCAATCCCATTCAAACTGAATGGGACTGCAGGGATCCCTGCTGTGTTAATCCGATGGGCCATTAAGAATCTCACAGAAATGTTGAGGCATTTACTGTGAGACTGCCCCAGAATTTCCCAGACAAGAGTTCTAATACTCATGGCTGCATCTGTATGTCAAAGGAGATCATCTTAAGGGCAGGCTCTCACTGTGCATGCCAAATTATCCGTACAGTGCTGCGTACATTGTCAGTGCTATACAAGGGGGAAATGCATATTATTAAACTGAATCAGCACTAGCACTGAATCCTTTAGAAATTATGTTGCATTCTTAGTAAAAATATGCACCTGGCATGTTACACAACTGTAACTATTATGGAAAATGACCTTCAACATCTTATACTAGTTTGAAAATTCATATACAAAATGTATCAATAAAGGTTTCCTCTAGTTTAAAATAAAATACAAACACTAAAATGGCAAATAACGTGCAAACAATGAGTTATAACGGGATACAGTATGTTGGGTTAATCTATAGGAACAACGAGTCTGTCTACATCCAAACATCTCACTTTTCAACAAAAATGTTTTCATCGTTTCAGAATACAGGCATACCCCGCATTAACGTACGCAATGGGACCGGAGCATGTATGTAAAGCGAAAATGTACTTAAAGTGAAGCATGACCTTTTTTCCACTTATCGATGCATGTACTGTACTGCAATCGTTATATACGTGCATAACTGATGTAAATAAGGCATTTGTAACAGGCTCTATAGTCTCCCCGCTTGCGCACAGCTTCGGTACAAGTAGGGAGCCGGTATTGCTGTTCAGGACGTGATGACAGGCGCATGTGTGAGCTGCCATTTGCCTATTGGGCGATATGTACTTACTCGCGAGTGTACTTAAAGTGAGTGTCCTTAAAGCGGGGTATGCCTGTAGATATGACCAGCACACTGTTCACAAATCTGTTGCGTGGTGAATTTGCAGTGACGTATTGAACAACTGATTAATCAATGCAATTGTTCTTCTTCAACGATTTATTAGAACAACATCTTTCCTTGTCCTTATAATTAAAGCTGAATAAAATGAAATTGACGAGGGATTTGTGAACCATGACTCATTGGCAAACTCTTCAATATACCACATTCAGTAAGGCTAGCAAATAATATTTGAGACAGATTGCAGACTGCAACAACCATTTATTTGTACACCAACTCAAGTTTGTTATTAGACTTTCTTAGGCCTCGGGCATGGTCAGCGCTTATGCGCTGACCCGTGCTGAGGCGTGCTGCTGCTCGGAACTGAGCCCCTGCAGCCGCAATGAGAGCGGCTTTAGCAGGGGCTCGCGCACGCTTGCGGAAGCGTGTGTCTCACCGAGTCATGAACATTTGGCACTCGCCGGAGCGGAGGGCCGGTCACGTGAGCGGTTCGCCCAATGAAGGCGAACCAGCTCCGTGACTTCACTGGCCCGCCCGCGTCTTGCCCCCTGACGGCGCGCTGTCTAAGGCCAGGGAAAGCACCCGCTTTCCCTGAGCCTCACTGCGCCTCAGCACTGTAGAGGCGCTATGTCCCAGGCCTAAAAATACATGAACATCTCTCAGTGAGAGAATACACATTCTAAACGAAAGAACAATGAAATATACAGTGTAATACCCTCTCCTCTATCATTTCCCACGTAGGCTGTGCTTCTAGTGCCAGCGACGCGACGTCGTGGCAAAACAAATGTATTGCCGCCGTCGCGTGCGCTTATAGTAAGCGCGACACGACGGAGCAACGGGAGCGACGCAAATTTCTGAAGACGGTCGAATTTGATTTTTCAGAGTCTGTCGCCACATGTGACAGCCTCTGAACCAATCAAAGACCTGGTTGCCCGCAACGTCGCCGGAAAACGAAATACAACTTTCGCTAGCGGCAACGAGTGACGTCATCCGTCGCGCGGCCTAAAAGGCAGGAATTCTCCAAACGCTGAGAAGTGGTAATCGCACACGGATACTCTGTTAACCGATGTGTCTATAATTGTATTTATATAGCTCCACAGTTTACGCAGCACTTAACACAATTATAATACAAGATAAATAAAGTACAAACAATAGGGGGCCCTGCCCTGAAGAGCTGACGATCCAAGTAACGCATACCCCAGATTCCCGCTTAGAAACCTCCAAGTATGATATAATAATAATTGGAGCCTTTTCTCACGACCACACAGCTCCACCACATCCTGCACAACTCATACACATCACACTCTGTGAACAATAGTGGCCTTAGGGAAGGGCAACACGGGCAACTGCCCCACACTGTAGGGGGCCGCCACATTTTGTAAATGTTTTATTGGGTGAACAAGTTAATATGGGCTTTAAAGCTGCAGTTCAGTCTTTTTTTTAATTTTTTTTTACATTTATTTTTTTACTTCAATAGTTTCATGTGTGCAATCTCTAATTACCTAAAGAACTGTATAGCTGCAGGTCAATTCGTTCTCCATGTATTGATAGGTCGAAATTTGGTGACATATTAAAAGCTGTGATTTGTTTATATTCTGCTTGTCTGTCAGTGGAAGCTCATGAATATTCATGAGCATTCCTGCACTGACATGTGCTAGAGGGAGGGCAGGGCTGACAAAGGGGTGTGCCAGGGCTTGTGACAGGACATGAAGGGGCAGTGCCTTAGCAAATGGCTGTTAAAATAGAATACAAGAAAATTGGTCTTTCAAAGTTGTTTTTTTAAAAACAGAAAATGCTAAAAGTATTTTTTCTTACTACAGAACTGATTTGTTAAAAAAAACACACATGCAGGATATTGACTGAACTGCAGCTTTAACTACCACCTAACAAAATCTTTAACAACGATTTAACTGTTAGAGTGCAGTGTTAATATAATATTACACGTATTATGTAAATTGTAATGTTTTTCATTCCAGTTGTAATAAATATTAATTACACTGAATGTATTGTGATACTTTCATTGTCGCTTCATCGACAGGGTAAGGTGAAATTCAAGACCATCAATGCCTGACTTGCTAAATTGCTTATAGGTCATCACATTTAAACCTCTAAGAGGCCCTCAATGACTCTCTTGCCCGGGGCCCCAAGGACCCAAAGGCCAGCCCTGCGAAGTGTGAACAGACAATTTGGTGTCTGAGAATGAAAATATGTGTGGGAAGTTTGTAAAGTATTCAAGAGAGCAGGGATTCCCTGCTACTGATCTTTCACATGGGCACCTTTGAAGTCTTCTACCTAATACAACTTCTACAGCAAAACCAAGGAAGTACCAACATATTGTAGTTTAACTGCGGTGTCCTCATAAGGATAGTCCTTTATTTGTACATTATTAAGCTGAATGCAAACAAAACTATTTCAGGTGTGTTTTAATGTTTATTTAATGCCATACATTAATAATTAAATCTAGGCTCCGCTAACTTCATAAGACGTAAACCCACAGAATTATGAAAGTATTTACCTATTAAATGTAAGAATTTGATACTGTAATTGTAAACAAATTAGAAGGAGCTGCGGTAAATGTTTGTTTTGAAATTAAACACATACTGTAGCAAAGAAAGCCAGTTTGTTGCCCTTTTGTGGCAATTAGAGACACTTCACTAAAACCCGTCGTACCTATATCATGAACATTTTCAAAACCGTAAAAGCTGGGAACATAATTTGTGGAAAAACATATTTTTTATTGATTCCTACATATTTGCCCTTCCAGGACCCGAGTCTCTTCCCTCCCCTGTGCAGCTGCAGGCTACGAATGTCACACGTGTGGGCCAGGCACTATTAATGAGGGAGGGAGAAAGGAAGCAGGAATGTTGGCCTGGCAGACCACTAGGAATTGGTTTGAGACAAAAGGTCCACGATGGGGAGAGAAGTAAGGGTCTCTGGTAAGGGTTGAAGTTGGGGGAGGCAACAGATTCCCTGTTATCCATAAATGCTACAATACAACACTGTCTCTTGGCTTAAACAATAAAATGTTCAAACCCTTTAATATATCAATCACAGGAAAAAATTAAGAATTATTCATACAAATAATTTTCTTTCCTCAAGGTCTCCATGGCAGTCAGAGACAAATGAATTAAGGACCTCTCCTGGATGAGTGGGACAGGTAAAACATTATTGCTCCTCCTGCACAAAGACACCTCCTCTTTCTATCAGCATCTTGCGGTTTTCCACAGAACTCGCGGCACTAACAGAAAAGACACACGAGGGAGGAAAGCATGTATTGACTAGCTGTTTGAATATTTCATTGTTCAATGCCCATTCTACTGGATGGATCTTGTTTCTGATGAGGAAGTCAGCCTTTACATTTGGTTCCCACGAAATATGAAGAGCCGCAAATTGGGGCACGTATTTCTCTGCCCAACTTACTTCTGGATCTCCTCCACAGCTTGAGAACTTCTGGTTCCACCCTACTCATTTATGTAGCTACTCTAGCATTGCAATACAGCTAAACATTTGACAAGGAACAGGCACACACCTGCTGTTTAGTCTGCTCACACTCACTCTGCTCACAACAGCTCCTTGCAGCACTGCCTACCTCTGGCATCATGAACCTGCTATGTATTTCAACTGTTTTCTTTCTCCTGGCCTCATGGAGATGTTACTCCCTCTATCCACTACAAACTCCTCCATCCTGGCCCACACCCAACATCACCATACACCCTGGACTATTCAAAAGCCTTGCACTATCTACTGAATGTTGGTGGAGAACTCTAAAAAGCAGCACACCAACCACTGCTCACTCTAATGGCAAACACCACAAATTTACAACTCCCAAACAACTACCCAAATTTCTACTCATACTATTACTCTCTTTAGCAGGTGATATTGAACCTAACCCAGGTCCTCCCATTTCAGCTCTGTCCCATGCCCCTGAGAATTCCACCTTTAAATTCCAAAAAGGGCTATCTGTCGCCCATATAAACAGCCGGAGCCTGCTGCCCAAACTGGATGAACTAAGGGCATGGTGCCTTATGCATAAACCCAAAGCCATCGTTCTTACAGAAACATGGCTAACCCCTAAAACCCCTGATGCACATATTGCCATTCAGGGATACTCCATTTTTAGTAGAGATAGGTCAAAGAGAGGAGGAGGAGGGGTGTTATTTTATATTGCAGACACCTTACAATTTACACTGTTAAATTGCCCACCAAGCCCACCCTCTTTTGAAACTCTAATTGGCAAAATCTGCTTCCCCTTTTCTAAGCCCATCTTGCTCGCTGGCATCTACCGCCCCCCTAAAGCCCCTCTACAATCCCTGACTGATATCACCCAATTTCTTGGCTCCATTTCCTCTCTGAATGAGAAGAGTGAGCTGCTAGTTCTTGGGGATTTTAACTTCAATTGGCTTGACCCTAAAAACCACAAAATCCAGATACAACTCAAGTCACTTAACCTATCACAACTCATTTCCCAACCCACACGGATAAACCTGAAATCGCATAACCATTCCTTGCTAGACTGGATTCTCTCCTCAAACCCCAGCAGAATCCAATCCTCTGGCATCCTTCCTGACATTTTCAGTGACCATGCAATAGTGTACTGTGTAAGGAAAATTAAACCGCCCCAATCAAGCCCTAAAGTTCTCCTCACTAGAACATTTAAAAACTTTAACCCACAACAGTTTCTGGATGACCTTACCAACTGCCCATGGCACAGAATCGATTTAATTCCCGACCCCGATTCTGCGCTCGACTATTTCCAATCCGAGTTCTTAAAACTCTGCGATACCCATGCTCAACTACGCAAAATAAGGGTACGGGGGGCCCACCTTCCATGGGTTACAACTGACCTTATAGCACTCTACCAGTTCAGGGATGCCTTGTGGAAAAGCTACAAAGTAACTGGCACTACCAAGGATCTCAATCACTACAGATGCATGCGGAACATGTGCACAAGGCAAACAAGGCATGCAAAAGCACAATATTACTCTGACAATCTCTACCAAAATACATCAAACCCAGCTAACGTCTGGAAGGTTATCAACAATATATTCCAGCCTCCTAACCATCAACAACCAAGTAATATCACTAAGGGGGATATTACTCTGACAAACCCCACTGACATTGCAAATGCATTCAATGATTACTTTGTGGGGTGTGCCACTAACTTATTAGCGAAACGCAGCACAATCCCCAAACATGAATCTCATCCTGGGAGTATCCCTACAGTCCCACCCCCTCCCAACACTGCCCACAATTTTCAATTTAGCCCAGTATCTGAAGAGGAGATTACACAAGCGCTCCTCAAACTAAAACTAAGCAGCCAATGTGGACCCGACTTACTACAATCTAGGTTCCTACGACTTGGTGCCCCAGCCATTGCCAAACCAATTGCGTCCATAGTCAACTCTATCCTGTCTGCAGGCCATATCCCTAACACCTGCAAAACTGCCAGAGTTGTCCCAATCTTCAAAAGTGGGGACAAAAACACTGTCTCAAACTACAGGCCAATCTCACTTCTCCCAATTCTATCCAAAGTTATGGAAAAATGTGTCCACTCCCAATTAAGCGATTTCTACACCAAGACAAATTTCCCTAGCCAATTCCAGTCTGGGTTTCGTCCCAAACACTCCACCGTTAACTACCCTGCTAAAAGTTTGCAATGAAATCCAGTGTGGAATGGAACGGGGACAACTCACTGGTGCAGTATTCCTAGATTTTGCAAAGGCTTTTGACACAGTTGATCATGTTATCCTGCTTAACAAACTCCAGAGCTCTGGAATAGGGAAACATGCTATAAACTGGTTTCAGTCCTACCTATCAGGAAGATCCCAACATGTGTCCATCTCAGGCTCTAACTCCAACCCCCTGGATATCACTTGTGGTGTCCCGCAAGGCTCTGTTCTGGGCCCCTACTCTTCTCAGTGTTCATTAATGATCTTCCCACAGCTTGTAAGGAAGCCTCAATACACATGTATGCAGATGACACAATCCTATATGCACACAGCCATAGCCTCTCTGACCTTCAACACATACTTCAGTCTGACTTTTTGAGACTCGAAAACTGGATTTCCCAAAACAAACTGTTTTTAAACACTGACAAGACTGTAACAATGGTATTTGGGACCAAGACTAAATTTGTAAAGCTTCCAGTGACTGAGCTCCTGATTAGAACCAACGCTAACACCACCCTAACACCTGTCACTAGTTTTAAATACCTGGGCTTATGGTTTGACTCCCACTTAACATTCGGGATGCACATTGATACCCTGACAACCAAGACCTATGCCAAACTAGGGGTACTTTACAGGAACAAATCCTCCCTAAGTCTCCTGGTCAGAAAGCGTATTGCACATCAGATGCTAATGCCAATTATTGACTATGGAGACATAGTATATGGCTCGGCTCCTCAAACCCACCTTAGCAAACTTGACACCCTCTACAATTCAATTTGTCGTTTTGTTCTCCAATGCAACTACAACACACATCACTGCGAAATGCTCAAAGAACTAGATTGGTCATCACTAGAGTCTAGGCGCAAAGTTCACCTTTCCTGTCTCACCCTCAAATACTTTCTGGGCAAGCTACCCAGCTACCTGAACAAGCTCCTCACCCCTACCACATGCAGCACCTATCACCTGAGATCAGACTCCAAAAGACTATTCATGGTCCCAAGGCTCAACAAAGTATCCGGACGTTCCTCCTTCTCCTTCCGTGCACCCCAAAACTGGAACAACCTACAGAGACTCTCACATCCACCACCAGCTTAAGTTCTTTCAAATCTAAGGCTGTCTCACATTTTAATCTGCTCTGTAACTGTTTCATATGCTCATAATATATATTTTCTTTAACTGTGCACGCAATGTCTTGTATATAATGTATACCCTGTTCATTTATGTAACTGTACTTGTAACCATGTATTATCTGTTTTACTCTGTGCCCAGGACATACTTGAAAACGAGAGGTAACTCAATGTATTACTTCCTGGTAAAATATTTTATAAATAAATAAATATGTATGCAACGGACATCTGATTGTCTGAATGTAGTCACACTAATCATCCGTGAAGATCTGGCTGGAAGTTTACTAATGCTATATTTATATCTTTTAAGTGTAAGATGTTGGCGGTAGCGCCTTGGCTTTCTTGATCCCACAGAACCTGGCAAACCCTCAACCCTCCAAACTTGTATCTGTTTTGTATCTTCATTGCCTATATTTTCCAACCAGAGGAGGATTTTTTTTGTTTTATTCGGATATTCTTATTAACAGAGACAAATCCTTTGGGTCTTTGGTCCATGCATTTAAGAAGTTGTTTTGAAAGGGACCTCATGTGGAGGCGATCCCACGTAACTACTTCAAAAGTAAACATAAATACCCAGTGCTTTCATATAGTCAAGTGCTATTGGATCAGTTAGATTTCTGAGGTAATGGGCTGTTTTCTTTACCTTGAAAATCCTTTCTAGTGGAAGATAAGCTTATCCTGAGGCTGTATCGATTATTACCCCTAAACATTTTAGTCGGTGCACTAGTGTCAGCTGACTTTTCTTCCAGTCGACTAGCCATCTGTGTTCTGATAACTCCTGTAACACTATTTCTGTATGGTGTTGTGCAATATGACTGGAACTAGCTCTAATTGGTCACCCATGTACGGCAATACCTCTTTTCCCGAGGCTTGCTACAATCACAACGAGAATCTTGGTAATGGTGCTTGGAGTTGTTGCAAGCCTGAACGGGAGTGCTTTGTAACTGGGAATTTTGTGAACTGAAATAGGGATGTGGAAATATGCATCTTTTAAATCTACATACGAGAAGTTTCTCGGTTAAATGGCATGAAGTATACAACGTAGAGACTCCATCTTGAATGTTCTTATTATACCTTTAAGAACCGTTTTACTCCTGTTATGTCTCGGATTTCCCTGTAATCTCCGGATTGTTGTTGAACAAGCTACAACATAAAATACATTCCCACTTTTCTGACTTGTTGGAACCTGAGAAATTATCTTTGTTTGCTAAAGGAGAGAAACGATTTGATGTAGATCTTTGCGTTCTGATATGCTCCTGGGAGAAGGGGATTTTATGGAAAAAAAATATCTTATTTGGGAATCGAGAAGGGAGTGTCTTTGTCTGATTACTTCCAACACCCATGTGCTTGCGGTAGTAAGGCCCCAGTCCTCCAAAAAATTGGAAGTTCTGCCGCAAACTGCTGTTTGGCTGAGGGACACGGTTTTTAGACCTTCATTGGATATTAAACATGGACTTTCCCATTGGGGCATGAAAAAATTTGAGACATTGCTCTGCTGCTGGATTGCATTTAATAGGGTCATCCAGGCCTGTATGTTTTAGCCTCTCTGAAAAAGTGATTTGCTGCATAAGAGGGGGGACGGGATTCTCTGTCTTATCTTTCGGAAAGCATTGACTTTTCCCACTTCTCTTGCTGATTAGATCGATTATTTTATCTCCAAATAAAATTTCAGCGTCAGATGGTAGCCCACACAATCTATTTTTAGAAAAGGAATCTGCTGGCCATGAACAGAGCTACAGGGCTCTTCTAATTGCCATTGTTGAAGCCACGGTTCTAGTCGAGAGACAAACAGTCACAAGAAGCTTCACCAAAAACATCTTCTGCTCTCTGAGTTTTATCCAATGGCTTTTAAGAATGTAGATCTCTTCACACCCTCTTGAACATCTTCCTGTAGATTGACCAGTCATGCACGAAGAGCTCTTGCCACTGATACTGCTGGGTTTTTTTTTATTAGAAGCTCCTGCTGTTATACCTTTTTGAAAGCAGTTTCATCTTGCAACCCATTGGATCTCTCAATGGGGCCCCATCTTCCAATGGTAATTTTGTTCTTATGGTTAATTTGGATATAAGAGCATCTACCTTAGGAACAGATTCCCCAAATGTAATATCAATGGTTCTGAAACGAGTAAATTCTAGAAAACAGTCTAGAGATTCTCTGGCTATGATGTGTGATGCTTTAGGCACATGAAATAAAGATGGTTTTCTTAAAGAACCTTGTAACAAAACCTCTTGGAGTGTGTGTGCTTCCTCATGTCCCTGAATGCCCATAATTGGATTGACTTAATTCTTCTTCTTTATCAACATTAAATGCAATCTCCTCTATGACACTGAAATTCCTGCTTGTTTCCTACCATGGTCCATAGAGAGGGAAGCAGCAGTGCGGCCAGAACGGAGGAACGTTATACCCCAGACCTGGTCGCCGGTAAGCCTGCTCTGCGGCACAGGTAAAGAGACGATAATGAAAGGAGGAGTCAGAACAAGAATTGTTACCTGTCCGGCTCAGCGAGGAGACGGCCTTAACCCCTTCGTCTCCGATTACCATGGAGGGGAAAGAGAAAGAATGAACCTTACCTAACTTCTGTATGCTAATATGTTTGTTGTATTAACTGGTTAAAAAGGGCCGATAACACTTTGGTCTATTCTGACAACCAGGGGCCACAAAGAAACAAAAATGACATTTGAAAAACAATATTGTGTACAGTAATTATTAAAACCTGTAGCGTTTAGATGGCAATACAGTTCATAACAACCATAACCCTTTCCAACATTCAAGGTCATGAATAAAACATTTAAAGTGCAACCTTGAATCATGCTTATCACATAAATGAGTCTCAGAGGTGTTCTAAAGCTGAATATTTAACACTTACATACCACTTGGGAAGCACATGAAAACTGCTGCTGAACTGCAATGAAATATCAATAGCTTCCTAAGTAGGGCTCTCCACAAGAGAGTTACAGTCACAAATGCATTTTCCTTTTAGATGCTTCTTAAAAAATAAATTCAGTGTGAATCTGATGGAAAGCCCCCATGATACTTCTGCAGAAAATCCATTTACTGTACCCACAGTAAGCTCACCAGACTACCCACGCCATCAAAATGTAAAAACAACTTTATTATTGCCTTGTTCTTTGAACCTTTCCGTTCCAGAGAAATATGCAATGCACAGCAAAGCAATGTGTTTCTTGCCCCTCAGGCAGTGTGGGGAGTAACGTTACCAGTGCAGGGTTTCATCCTGCTAGAGAACTAGACTTCTACAAGATTCATTTTCCAAAGCAACCCCGAGATACCATATTGTAACAATTATAGTATGCCAGGAAAAACAGTTCAGTGCGGATCACTGTAATCAATGTAAGTGTTTTACTGCGGATTCATTTAGAGCATCAGGACACACTTACATTCTACAACACATTCCCTTAACTTGCCAGGCCCTACTGTATAAGGAAAAAAAGGAGTATTAGAAGCATGTTGCTCTTTAAAAATAAATAGTGCAATTGTGCTTGAAAGAATTGAGAAGATAACTATTTCTATAAATATTATTATCATTTATTTATAACGTGCCAACATACGGTATTCTATAGCGCTGTACAATATGGTTGAAGGACAAAAAAACAATAAAATATCAAACATTGTTACAGCAAGTAAGGAGGGCGGACCTGCCCCAAGGAGCTTGCACTCTATAAGGAGAGGAAAGTGTAAACACAGGGAAAATGGGTATGAGAAGGTTGATGTGCATTTCTGATGGAGCTGGCTTTTGGGAAGAAGTGGGATTATGTGAAGGTAGAGCTGTGAGAGCAGGATAATGTGCGAAGATGGAAATACTTCAATATACTTCTTAAATACTACATACATTAGGCTGGTGGGTTTAAACTCCTCACAGGAAAGTGTAATGGCACTTCTCTGTTCTACTACAAGCAGTAGGATAATGGAATATAGCGTGGAATACTGCAACTAGGAGTCAAAAGATTACCCTTGTCTTTACCTACTACTGTAACTGCCTCAAATCACAACTACTGATATAGTTGAGACAAAAACATTCACAGCTGCAGCATGGATTCAGATGCCCTGAAAGTGGTACTGTCATGTGGCGTCTGCAACCCAGCAATCATGACCCTGGTGCTCATCTTGACTCTGTGATTACAGGCAATGACATTTGCAAGGTATGCACTTAGAGAGATTATAGGAAAGTTTGCACTACAAGCTCACCTAAAGGACCAGTCCATCCCTTCCCACTTTTTTTTTATTTTTATATGGATGAGAAGCAGGTGGTCCCCAGAGCTGAGTCACATTCATTTCAGTTCTGACCCCGAGATGCCACCGGCACTTCTGCAAATTGAAATCCGCCACGCGAGCCACTTAACTTAGCATCACCTGATTGGCCTGCGTGATGTGGGAAGATTTATAATATGATTTTGTATCCCCTGGAGGGGACGGTACATTTACAGGTATGTATCTCAGGGACCAGTGGGTCCCCGGAGCTGAAATGAAAGCGATTTTCTTTCCTAACCCGACATTCCCCATCTTTGGGCCTCTGAATGAATCCATATAAAAAGGTAAGGGAAAGCAACGGCAGGGGCGACTGTGTAAACTTTTGTTGGACACGCTGACATCAGGCAACATGGAGAAGCCAGAGGAAATAAAACTCCACCCAAGCCTCAGCTCGTTAAGTTATCAAATATAGTTATCGGTGCTGATTTTTGGTAATCAAAGCATCAATTACCCAGATATAATGTCTTAAACACGTCACTGCCATTAGCACACGTTTGTCCCGGGACAGGCTGCACTTTAATGAATGCTACAGCTCAAAGTGTGCATTTTTCCACGTTAAAGCTGCCCCAATGTTTCAGTGCCATTTGTCGTCAAACATTTTTAATATTGGTTGGCTAAAAGTTTATAAGTCAAAAAGCTTCTAAATGAAAAAAAGAAAAATGTAATCTCACCAACGAATTACCTCGAGCTGCACCAAGTTGCGAGAGAGCCAATGCATTAGTCAAACTAGAAAATGTCTACATCATATCAACAAATAAGTGCTTACAAAAAAGGTTAGGAATTACCCAACCTTTATTCATTTAGGGGGTTTCTGATGTGCAATTATTTGTTACTAAGTCATGAAAATATATAAATGAATTGAAAAAGTGTAAGTTCACTTATTAACATATTGTACACTGACCTGAAGATGGAATCGCCTTGTAGATTTCTAAATACTGTTCTCCATGTAGCACCTGGATAAAATAATTAAAGTATGTTATCAAGCATTGGTAATTAGTATGAATCTCTTAGAGTGTCTAATTTTCCATACACACTAATATCACAGATCCTGCTTGATCTCAGGATTTCAAGGAGCTGCTAAGTATCTAAGGAAGAAGTGGGCTAATGCTTCTTAAATATTGTATGTTTTGATCATAGCACTTATCGTTCTTTAAAAATAGCCTCTGAAATGTACTAGTATGGGAACAACAATGAACACAAATGCTGTCTGGCATCATCCGTACGTCAGTAAATGACTTCATTAAGACTCATGTTGAAAGGTCAGGCCAAGTTTGGGAAAAGATATTGGGCTCAAACCTGCTGCTTTTATGATTGGGCTTAGCTGGAATATATATACATTTTAACTTTCTCTGTAAGAATAGTTAAATTGCTCATCAGCCTTGCATTTAAACAGGGTGCTTTTCCCCTTTAGCAGTACTTCAATTGCCTTTCAGCTCTGCTCTTATAACGTGCTGCCAAGGTTCCTACAGGTTTCATTCATCTGAGTACTGTCAGGCTGCAGCAGTGTTGAACTCGTGCACAAGAATGTGCAGAAAGGAAGAAGGAACTGTCGAGAACAGTTGCAGGCAAATAAATAAAAATGTAGGATATACTGTAAAAAAAGATAAGACTATAATTTTAAAATATGTGCATTTTCTCTACCATTTTCTTTGCTACCATATGCACTTTTTAGTGTTCTTATGGTCTCCTCTGCCAGACCTATGAACTTAATGTACTAAACAAAAGATACAAGAGAGTGGCTATAATATTTAACTACATTGTAGTGACCCACAAGCGTTAGGCTGCGTCCATAGAAGGACAAGCAGCGCTGAGCTGTGCGGACGCCCCGCGCTGAGCCCGGCATCCTCAATAAGCCTGTTTCAGGCTGGCAAAGAAATGGCTTCAAAGTGGGAGGGAAGAGTTTAAAAATGAACTATTGAGGATATTCCCCCCCCCCCCCCACAAAAAAACAAGAATAAAAGAAGATTTCCAGAAAGATATAAAAGGAAAAAAAAGGGGGGGGGAGCTCGGTATATGGGAGCATGGACCATTACTTTCTTTATGGAACCAGTTAGAATGTTTTTGATTGATATTTTTGCATGGAGTGTAGATTATTTAAAAAAACAACTTATTGTATCTGCATTTATTGAACCCTTATTTGTCAGACAACCATTTGGTTTCCCTCCTTAACAGAACATATTTGAAAACAGATTATCTTCAAAGAGGGAATAAAAAACAAATGTGACAACAGAGTACTTGGTAGATTGTGTTCGCTTACCCTGGTAAAATCAATATTAAGCCCGGGAACCGAGGCAAGTCCTCCTCCCATAAACGCAGCCTGGGAAAGGATGACGCCAAACGTGGGCAAACAGCTGAAGTCTTCACTGCCTTCGAAGAGGAATTTCAGGTGATTGGGATCCTTGGTAGACATGCCCACTCCAAGAGCATAGAGAATAGGCTGTATGTGGGTGTAACTGTACACCGTCCCAGGCAGCTTCATCCCGATCGCTTGGCTCTGCAGAGGACACAAGAAATCAAAGATTTACGACCATTCAAATGTGTGACAATCTGAAAAAACTGTACTGAAGCACCGTGTCTGCTGAATGCACTGAACTTGTCTCCTTCTCAAAATAGTTTTGCTTTTAATAATAAAACATAAATGCATGGTTAATTTTTTTTAACTTTATGCAGAAGCGAGTTTTACAAATATTGATGAATTATTTTCCTTTCTAATACACATTCCTCACCAAAATATTACCTACAGTATGTGACAATTTAGTTGATTTTATCTTTGCATGAATCAGAAATGTAAAAAAAAACACAGCTCTTCTATTGAGCGCATTCAGCTTATATTTTCATTTCACATTTTGCCTTACAGATTTAGTTTTCCCCTGACACTGGTTAATAGTAAGTTGTCAAAGTCAGTGTCAACCTTTGCATCCTCATGTATGGGACTTGAGAAAGTCAGAAAGCCTCAGCTTTACTTCACCCGCTTCACTTCCTGATTGCTCATGCAATAGACACACATATCTTTTATGAGGTAGATATCAATATCATGATTCACTTTTGTATAGTACCTCATTTCCTAAGAAAGGTTCAGCAGTGCCCTGACAAGAGCAGGCGCAAATAAAGTTTCATCAATTCCTCAAAAGATTGTAATTTTGGACACTGACATTTCACTTAAGGCAGCACATCTTGTTCATAACCACCACATTAATAGAAGATGCTATACAACAACCAATAGGAACGAGAGGGTTAAGGGGAAGAGATAAGGGGGAGGGAGAAGAGGGGAAGAGGGAAGGGTGGAAGGGGAAGAGGGAAGGGTGGAAGGGGAAGAGGGAAGGGTGGAAGGGGGAGAGAGGGGAGGAGCAAGGGGTGAAGGAGGAGAGAGGGAAGGAGCGAGGGGTGAAGGAGGAGAGAGGGGTGAAGGAGGGGGAGAAAGAGAGGAAGAGAAAAGGAGGTAGGGGGAGAGAGAGAGGATAGAAAAGGGAGGGAGAGAGGAGGATAGAAAAGGGAGAGAGAGAAGAGGATAGAAAAGGGAGAGAGAGAAGAGGATAGAAAAGGGAGAGAGAGGAGGGAGGGGAGAAAATGAAAGGGGGAAGGGATTTTGGTTTATTTATATCCATGTGATTACTTTTGTATAATTGAAAACACATAGAATTGATTAAGCAGATTTAGGCTGTATTTCCAATGTACAACGGCATGCAATGACATTATTAAGGGACAGTATTTAAAGATGGACTGATGACACTTGAATCTATGAGCCGCTGAGGAAGCTGGTTTTCAGTGAAACGCATGGGGCGATATCAAACATACTGAATGAGCTGTCCAGGAGATACAAGCGAGAGAACACACCCGCCCCCAAAGCAAAACATGAAGTAATGTTTCTGACGAGTCACGAGGGTGCTGTACCTGGCAGAGATCGGGGCGCCTCAGCTGTTGTAGTCTGCGATCTCCAATTTGCTCTTTGATAAGTGCTGTTTTTGAGTGCACTGAATTCATCTTTTATAATATAAAACATATATCTTATAGAATTACACTATGTTCCTGTTCTATCTTTCTCACTTAAAAGACTTGTGAAGAATATAAATATCATAACAAACAACACTAACAAACAACAACATGTAACACTACTTTCAAAAAGCAGGACAACTATTTCCACCTTGTGAGTGTATACATTATTAGACCACTGGTTACTTCCATTGGGATTTAAACGTATTGCACTATCTGCCCTTTTTCTCTCCCCCCTATATGGGCATTGGGAGTTGCGCTCTGTTTTCGAGCGAGAAATACAACAACCAATAGCAAATTATTACTACCTGATTCAACTTCCCACGTCGACGTCACGATTTTAAATCACACAGACTATATTAATATTTGAACTGTATAGCACAACCCCTACTTGGGCATTCATTTTTAAGGATTGTTATTTATTTTATTGCTTTACATGAACTGCTGCTTTTGTTTGCAATATGGACTCAAAACTCAAGTCTAGTGTTTGCCAACCCCAGTCCTCAAGAGCCACCAACAGGACAGGTTTTAAGGATATCCCTGCTTCAGCACAGAGGGTTCAATCAGTTAACAACTGAGCCACTGATTTATCCACCTGTGCTGAAGCAGGGATATCCTTAAAACCTGACCTGCTGGTGGTCCTTGAGGACTGGAGTTGGCCACGCTGCCACGACAGTATACAGGCTAGGAGGGCAAAAACTGATGTAATCAACAAATTAGTAATGGCCATGTAAAAGTAAAGTACATACACATAAGGCACATCTCCAAGTAGCACATTGTAAGTAGCAAGAAAACTGAAGTTTAAAAGGCAGGACCTTTTACACTAACAGACCATTTTCTTTTTTCCTCAGGTAAATCCCATATTTGAATCCTGTCTCATACACCCTTTGCTGTGTGTATTTTTGTATATGCAACTGAAACAATCCAAGGTAAATCCCATATTTGAATCCTGTCTCATTCACCCCTTAATTAAATTAAGCTTTCACACCTAGGCAGGAAACACCCTGTGTAGAAAAACCATCTGTTTGAATGTGCCTCACATGTGCTAATTAAGCAGGCTGAATTTAACTGTCAGGTGATGTGTTAGGCCCATATAAACACAGGCATAGCAGCCTTAAGTTGTTGGAGATGGGCTGCAAAGTAGCAAGAAAACTGAAATTCAAAAGGAGTGAACAAGTGGACAACACCTACTGGCCCTAATGCCTGGATTTGATCTACACTGGAAAGGAGAATATTATCTATATTATGTATACCCTGTTCATTTATGTAACTGTATTTGTAACCATGTATTATTTGTCTTAACTCTGTGCCCAGGACATACTTGAAAACGAGAGGTAACTCTCAATGTATTACTTCCTGATAAAATATTTTATAAATAATAAAAAAATAAAAATCTACTCCAGACTGCACATCTCAGCACATTACTATTGCTGTGATGCCACCTCTGCTATTTATATTTGCTATGACCTCACTTCTTTTCAAATTATGCTCTTCTTTCTACCAGCCTCATTATGTCTCTAACTCTATTCATATATCTCCATCTCTCCTTCCTTCACATGAACTACTTTCTTACGTGCGCACTCTGACACTACACAGCTATATCCCATGCACTAAATCACACCCCTACAAATCATCCTCACACGTTCTCTTTCAATCCATGCTTCTCCTCCTTGCTTCTGGGGATATCTCTCCCAATCCTGGTCTTTGCCTTAATCCTACATGCTCTCGTCTTCGCCTGCCAACTGCAACCTCTACTCCTTCTGGTGTCAACCCCTCCAACCTCATACCCATCCCCTGCCACCCTCCCTCCTCTCTGCCTTTCTCCTGTGCCCTTTGGAATGCTTGTTCCCTTTCTAACAAGTTCCTCTCTGTGCATGACTTCTTTCTCTCTCACGCCCTGCTTCTCTTTGCTATAACTGAGACTTGGCTAACTCAGTCTGACTCTGCTCTGGAAGCTGCCCTCTCTTATGGTGGCCTTCCTTTCTCCCACACTCCGTGCCGTCATGGCAGGGGTGGGGGCGTGGGGCTACTCCTCTCCTCTCTCTGATGTTACCGTACCCTTCCTATTCCTCCATCTCTGGCTTTTCCCTCCTTTGAGGCTCACACTGTCTAGATCTTCTTTCCCCTCCCTATCCACGTGGCGGTCATCTATCACCCTGCTACCTCTACTCATCCCCCTTCTGCCTTTATCATTTTGAATCCTGGCTCTCTTTCTTTCTCTCCTCACTCTCCTGATCTCCTTGGGGACTTCAACTGCCACATTGATGACCCCTCTCTTCCTTGGGCTTCTCTCTAGCCTCTTCTTTTGGCTTCTTTTACTGCAGCCAGCACCCACAAGGTTGGCCACTATCTAGACCTGGTTTTCACTAAAAAGTTTTCTCTCTCCGATTTCTCAATTTTCCCCTTACCTCTCACTGACCATCATCTCATCTCATTCTCTCGCTTCTCCCCTTCTCCCCCTCCATCTACCCATCGGTTCTGCAGAAACCTGTGCTCTATTAACCTACCAGCCTTTGATTCCACTTTACGCTCCTCCCTCTTCTCTCTCAGTTCTGCTACAGACCCTGACAACCTGGTCAGGAACTACAACTCTGCCTTATCCTCGTCTCTTGATCTACATGCCCCGCTTTCTCTCTGCCGTCCTCGCCCTCCTAACCCCAGAACCTGGCTAAATTCCCACACGCGCATGCTGCGTTCCTCACACTGTCGCAGACTTCCTTCACTACAAATTTATGCTATCCTGTTTCACCTCTGCCCTCTCAAGCTAAACAAACCTACTTTTCTTTATTAATCAACACGCACAAGTCTAACCCACGCCGACTCTTCTCTGTCTTTGACTCCCTACTTAAACCACCCTCAGCTGCCTCCTCTTCTTCCTCCATCTCACCTCAGGACTTTGCTGGCTATTTTAAGGAAAAGGTGGAATCTATACGTCAGAACATCCCCTCTGTTTCCTCCTCCCTCCCTACACCGCTTCCTAATTCTCCTCCTGCCTTCTTTGACTCTTATTCCACTGTCTCAGAGGAGGATGTGTCACTGTTGATCTCCTCTTCTCCCTCTAAAACCTGCCCTCTTGACCCCATTCCCTCCCATCTCCTAAAACGTTTTGCTCCTACTATAATCCCTAAAACTCACACACAATTTTAACTCCTCCCTCTACTCTGGTACATTTCCCTCCTGCTTCAAGCATGCAACAGTTATACCATTACTCAAAAAAACAGCAAGCTTGACCCTACATGTCTTTCTAACTATCGACCTGTCTTCCTCCTGCCTTTTGCCTCTAAACTCCTTGAACGTCTTGTATTCTCTCGCTTGCTCCACGTTCTGAACACCTATTCTCTCCTAGACCGTCTACAATCTGGCTTCTGCACTGCTCACCCGACTGAAACAGCCCTCACTAAACTAAGTAATGACCTCCATGCTGCCAAAGACAGAAGTCATTACACTCTGCTCATATTACTCGACCTCTCTGCAACATTTGACACTGAGGACCACCTTCTTCTACTTCACATTCTCCATACTCTTGGTATTCATAAAGCTCTATCCTGGATCTCCTCCTACCTCTCCCATCGTACTTTCAGTGTCTCTTCTGCCAACACCTCCTCCTCCTCTATCGATCTCTCTATGGGGGTACCCCAGGGCTCTGTCCTGTGACCTCTTCTCTTTTCTCTGTACACACTTTCTCTAGGTGACATAATCACATCACTTTGGTTTAAATTTCACCTCTATGCTGACGACAAATAAATCTACTTTTCAACCCCCGAGTTTACACCTGCTGTACAAACCAAAGTTTCTGAATGTCTCTCTGTGATATCATCCTGGATGACCCTCCGCCACCTTAAGCTTAACATGGCAAAAACAGAGCTCCTCATACTTCCTCCCAAACCTGACCCCACTACCTCCTTCCACATTACTGTTGGAAGTACTATTATTCACCCAGTAGCCAAAGCATGCTGCCTAGGGGTTACAGTAAACTCCTCTCTCACATTAAAAACATTTCTAAAACCTGTCGCTTTTTCCTCCGCAATATTACAAAGATACGCCCTTTCCTCTGTTGCTCGACTGCTAAAACCCTGACTCAGGCCCTCATTCTCTCCCGTCTCGATTACTGTAACCTCCTGCTGTCCGGCCTTCCTGCCTCTCACCTGTCTCCCCTACAATCTATCCTAAACGCTGTTGCCAGAATCACTCTACTCTTTCCTAAATCTGTCTCAGCGTCTCCCCTCATGAAATCCCTCTGCTGGCTTCCGATCAAATCCCGCATCTCACACTCCATTCTTCTCCTCACTTTTAAAGCTTTACACTCTTCTGCCCCATCTTACATCTCAGCCCTAATTTCTCGCTATGCACCATCCCGACTCTTGTGTTCTGCTCAAGGATGTCTTCTTTGTACCCCCTTTGTATCTAAAGCCCTCTCCCACCTTAAACCTTTCTCACTGACTGCCCCACACCTCTGGAATGCCCTTCCCCTCAGTACCCGACTAGCACCCTCTCTATCCACCTTTAAGACACACTTGCTTAAAGAAGCATATGAGTAGCACCGTGGATAATACTGGACACATGGCACATAAAGCTTGGCCCCCTGCAGACGCACTTACCAGAACACCCTCCTACTGTCTCTGTGCGTTCTTCCTACCTACCAATTAGACTGTAAGCTCCTCGGGGCAGGGACTCCTCTTCCAAAATGTCACTTTTATGTATAAAGCACTTATTCCCATTACCTGTTAATTATATTTGTTATTTATATAATTTTTGCGTATTACTACTGTGAAGCGCTATGTACATTAATGGCGCTTTATAAATAAAAACATACAATACAATAAGGTAGGCACCCTTAATACAAATGCCAAAATAAGCAAAACACAATCATCAGGAATACATCCCAGCGAAATATTTGGAGTTAAATTAATATGTTTTGCAGGGTTTTTTTTTTTTTTACATATAATAAAACATGTCGGCATTTGATGACTATATACACTGAAATATTAAATATATTTTAATTTCATTTTGGATAGTTTTGCATGATTTCCCATCACCTCGATACATATTAGTTTGAGAAAACACTAAGAAAAAAAAAAGAAAAAGATTTCACAGGTTAAAGCTGCAGTTCAAGCTACCATTTTAAATAAAATATATATTTTTCTCATTCAATATGTGCACCAATACAATCTGCACACTGACAAGTGATTAGCTAAGCTGCAGATCGATCCGTTCTCCCGTAATCAATTGCTTGCTCAGGTTTATTTAATTCAGTTCTTGCACAGCATTGTGGACAATGTAGTTCCTAGAATATGATTGACTGGGCAGTTACTAGATACAATTGGTGCACTGCTAGAGAGAGGGCGAGGCTCAAGAGCCAGAGCCTATCAGAAGGGGAAGGGGCTGTCACTTTGGAAATGCTTCCTACATTCGAAACATTAAAAATGTCTTTAAAACATTTTTTTTTAAATGCTATAAGTTTGTTTTCATAGTACAGAACTGATTTATTTAAAAAAGAAAACAAAAAAAAAAACACGTGGGATATTGCTTGAACTGCTGCTTTACTATTCCATAGAAATATGGGAAAAGTACAAAAATATGTCTGCAGATTGGTCCTAGGAGGAAATTCCCTTTTACTGCAAAGTTCATTTTTAACCCAAATCTATAAGTATTATTAAAGTTAGACTAGGGAGGGGTTTGATTTCCTCTGGCTACACCCAGTAATGTAATATCACTGTGTGTTCAGCAAATGCTTGTACAGCCAGAGTGTCTCACTCTCTCCTCGCCACTCTCTCCTCGCCACTCTCTCCTCGCCACTCTCTCCTCGCCACTCTGTCATATTGGTTCTCTTAGAATAAGGTGGTATACGGGTATAATGAAGTGCTGCCTCATTCATAGGCTGCCAGGGAATTCAACTGGCCGAGTAAGTGGGATTGCACCTTTAAGAAACAGCAATTCAGTGCAACATTTTTATTTTTCTCCTGCTATACTTAATTGCGAATAGTCCTCCTGATATTGGCTAGATAAAGTGTGTGCTATGCAATGCAAGAAGCAGCAGTCTATGCAAGTAGGGGTAAAAAAAAAAAGGATTAAGCAAATTATTTTCCGGGATACCCATACTGGGATAGGAAATTGCTCTGAGGCTTATTTGTGTCACCTTTACCAGGAAAACATTGAAATCTATTCTAGCTCAATTTACAGATATTGTAGTGTCAAATCATTCAGGGCCACAGGGGCGTTCAGAGACAGGCTGTTTTGTCACTGAAAGGGCTAAAATACATCTAATTGGGATTCTAGATTTAAAGCTGAATGCAGTGTGTTTGGTTAACAGCCTTTACACAACTCAAAAATGCAAAGCAAGTTAGAGAATATGTAAGATAAGGACTACGTCATGCTGTGATTGGCACGTTCCAATCTATATACAATATGTTTGATTTAAAAAGAAAGCGGAACATGCCGGGGGAAGCCCTGCCAAACATGTCAATGCATTCCAGGGCTGGGCATCATACTCCGTGCATTGTCACTTCTCTTTGTTTAAAGTATGTGTTACTTATTATTTTCAAAATAAACCAAACCAATTACTAATACTAAGGAACAAATCAAAAAGCAATTGGCTGTGCATGAGCTTTTCTTGTTCGTAAAGTCTTCCAAACATTCGTCAATATCATTTTTTTACTAAAAAGGTCTGCAAAAAGAAAAGAAAGCAACGTTTGCATAGCTGTCTAAGCTATGTCACCAAAAAAGCGTGTCGGATTTGGGGCGCCAAAATCAATTTTGCTATGTAATTCAGAATTCAATGGATGGCGCTATTAAAATCTATGAGACTACTGATGCAAGGAACAAGTGATTGCCTCAAATGAATGAGAGAATTGACAGGTGTATACGAGAACCCTTCAGTCCCTGGGTAAATCACCTTGTGCCCTATGTTAGTGTCTTCTGTTTTAGCACAACATAAATTGGCAGAATTACATAAAGATAAACTATTTATTTAAAGTACTGCAGCAGTGACACCTACTTACCACTTAGAGATAAGGTCAAGTAAATATCATCTATGGGCATACGGTCCCCTATTCAATCTGCATTCAAATAAACGGCACTATAATCCCATTCATGGGGAGTAGGTCTTCGCAGCATATTGAACAGGAAACCTAATTCTCGACTATGTGCAATTAAAAAAAAGTGATACATTTACCCAAACATGTAACGCAACGCATAAAATAAATAGTTAAACAAAAATTTTAAAAGTAAACATACTAGACTAGTGCCAAATATTAAGAGTACTGTACTTTGTTGCATCATTTTGGAAGGGATTGCAACTTGAAGTGTACTACATTGTAGATGCTTTATTGTATGTGCAACTACACTCTGTTCTTGTGTTACAATTTAATCTGCATATGCAGTTACTTAAATGAAGCGCTCTGAACGCAGCAGTTGCGTAGGCTGTTGGCAAAACATAGAATAAAATGACCGCAAGGCTTCCCTCCACCAACTGCATCAAGGGTCATATTTATAAAAAAAAAAAAAAAATTAAGTGCTACCTACAAGACACTTTCTGTGCTGAAAGCTATTTTACAGCCCCATTCAAGTGTATGGGCTTACTATGCAGTCTTACTCTAAGTCAAGACACCTTCAGTGCTGGAAGCACCATATTTACTCAGCAGCGCTGGAAGGTGTCTGATAGAATAGCACTGCTTAGCAAGTGTGCATTCTATAGGAGTTAGAACTTCTGAATGAACATACTGTACTCACAGGGTCAATGCTAGAAGAAGAGAGCGATGTCTTCTGGCCCGTGGGATTACTGGAAATTCCCCCTCTGGAATCAATGCTAGACAGCACTTCATAAAGAGTGTTGACAGACTCTGCCAGAAAAAGAGAATAGATAAGCACATGAAGAAAAAAAAATATATATATATGCCATGTACTATGATTAAAGGTTGATTGGACAGGGACTACGAGTGTCACCAATAACAAAACAAAAAAATCATTTGGTGAAATAATGTGTTGCTAAAGCGTCCTTGATTTACTGTACTAGATCAATGGAAAATACAAGTTTCCTTTTAAGACTGCTTATTCCCATTTCTCTGCCAATATGTACTTAGCCTTTTCACAGTGGAGATTATCTCTTGCGTTAAATAATTTATTTGGGCAACATGAAGATTTTCCTAACCAGTTATCTAGAAATCTAGTTCATGTCAAATTGTTACTAGCAATTTTCAGACTGGAAACACAACATGGTTCATAGGTTAGCAATGCTTATGAATGGATACCGACAGGTAGTAGTAACACGGCCCATTCGTAGTCACTCTTAGCTATCCCGAAATATAAAAGGTGGCCTATTACTGTGGAAGGAAAAACACAAATCAAATGATTAAAAAATAAATAAATAAATAAAAACTCAAGTTGCCTGGTCTGCCCGTTAGCATCGTTAGATTCATTCTGTTGTACAGTAAATAACATTTGGCTTTAAATTAAGGAGAATAACTGCTCGACAAAGGAATTACACATATCCAGTGCTGGATGGCAGCGATTTCCAGCCCTCAGATCCTGGAGAGCAATGCATTGGTTTACAAAGATAACATATTTAGTCTTTAACGTTAGACACCATTGACAATACACTTTTATTCTGCATTACTAAAACTTTGAAAGCAGTATCTGACTTTTAGAGTAATGAGAGGGTTAAAGGTGTAATTTTCACCAGATCCTTTAGGCAGGAAGGCAGACAAGTATGTGAACAAAATACTGTCAAAATCAGGGGTGTCAATATACGACCTCAGACATGACCACCCTGACCAAATGAGCAGGACGGGGCAGCAGCAAAAGTGGCGTTGTGGCCCCGCCCGGTCTGTCGCTGCTGGGAGGCAAGGTGCTGGAATACTGGGGGGAGAGCGAGGGGAGGAAGGGGGCAGAGAGATAGAGGGAGCGAGGGGAGGAAGAGGGCAGAGAGAGAGCGAGGGGAGGAAGGGGGCAGAGAGAGAGCGAAGGGAGGAAGGGGGCAGAAAGAGAGAGCGAGGGGAGGAAGGGGGCAGAGAGAGAGCGAAGGGAGGAAGGGGGCAGAGAGAGAGAGAGAGAGCAAAGGGAGGAAGGGGGCAGAAAGAGAGAGCGAGGGGAGGAAGGGGGCAGAGAGAGAGCGAGGGGAGGAAGGGGGCAGAGAGAGAGAGAGAGGAGGAAGGGGGCAGAGAGAGAGGAGGAAGGTAAGTAAGCAATAGAAGGAGAAGCTAAGGGGAGAAGGGGGCAGTGAGAGAGTGAGGGAGGAAGTGGGGCATTTAGATCAGGAGAGGAGGGGAAGGAAGGGATCAGAGAGAGCGAGCGAGGGAGGAAGGGAGTGCAGAGAGAGAGAGCGAGGGGAGGAAAGGGGATCAGTGTGAGAGAGCTGAGATTTAAGAAAATGCATATAAGAGGTGAAGGGTATGGAAGGGGGCAGTGAGAGATAGCGAGAGGGGAGAAGGGAAGCAGTGAGATAAGCGATAATGATGACAAATGCATTAGAGAGAGCGAGGTGTAGAAGGGGGCCGTAATATGATCTCTGTTGGAGGAAGGATGGGCAATTTAGTATACTCAAGTTTAGGAATGTTGTCCTGTTAGAGGATCGTGAGTTGAATGAAGGGTGGTCCTTCCTCCCCTACGTCTTCTTTTCCTTCCTGGTTTCCTTCTCAAACTAGCTCTGTGAGTCGCTTTCTCCGCTCTCTATTGTATCGACTTTTGACTTCCGTTTTCGTCTCTTATCTTTCTCTTTGCTTCCTTTGTTTGCAGTGAAAAGAGCGAGGGGAGGAATTTTGCAGTGAGAAAGATCGAAAGGGAGGAAGGGAGCAGAGAGAGAGTGAGGCGAGGGGAGGAAGGGGGCAAGTGAGCGAGAGTGCAGGCTGAAGGGAGCAGTCTCTCTCCTTTAAATTTCTGCCCTTTTCTCTCTCTCTCTCTCTCTTTCACCCTCCTTTTCATTTTCTCTCTTCCTTCTCTTTCGTCTTCCTTTTCGTCCTCTCCTCCTCCCCAGTTTCTTCCTTTTCCCCTCTCTGCTCTGCAATCTCTCTCTCCCCACTTCTTCCGTTTTTTCCTCCCTCTCTCCCCGCTCTTTTTCTCTCCTTTTTTTCCTCTCTGCTCTTTGCTCTGTCCTTCCTTTTCCTTTCCTCCCTTCTCTCTTCTCTCTCTCT
>WSYH01002593.1:44867-83496 GCA_036426205.1 Ascaphus truei
CGAAGGGAGGAAGGGAGCAGAGAGAGAGTGAGCGAGGGGAGGAAGGGGGCAGTGAGAAAGAGCGAAGGGAGGAAGGGAGCAGAGAGAGAGAGAGCGAGGGGAGGAAGGGGGCAGTGAGAGAGAGTGAAGGGAGGAAGGGGGCAGTGAGAAAGAGCGAGGGGAGGAAGGGGGCAGTGAGAAAGAGCGAAGGGAGGAAGGGAGCAGAGAGAGAGGGAGCGAGGGGAGGAAGGGGGCAGTGAGAGAGAGTGAAGGGAGGAAGGGGGCAGTGAGAAAGAGCGAGGGGAGGAAGGGGGCAGTGAGAGAGAGCGAAGGGAGGAAGGGAGCAGAGAGAGAGAGCGAGGGAAGGAAGGGTGCAGTGAGAGAGAGCGAGGGGAGGAAGGGAGCAGTGAGAGAGAGCGAGGGGAGGAAGGGAGCAGTGAGAGATCGAGGGGAGGAAGGGAGCAGTGAGAGCTAGGGGAGGAAGGGAGCAGAGAGACAGAGCGTGAGGGGAGGAAGGGGGCAGAGAAAGAGCGATTGTAGGAAGGGGGCAGAGAGAGAGGGATGGGGAAGGGGGGCGAGAGTGAGCAAAACGAGGGGGCGAGAGAGAGCGATGGGAGGGGACTGGGAGTATGTGGGAAGAAACTAGAAAGGATAGAAGCATGTGGGGGAGAAGCTGGAGAGGAAGGGAGCATGTGGAGGAAAACCTGGAGAGGATGGGAAAGTGGGAGAGAAGCCAAGTAGGGGAGCACTTGGAGAAGCTAGCATATTTTTACAATTTGTCCCAAATTAATTATCAGACTCTGATTTGAAAAGTGTGCACACAGAATATGTGCACCTTTGGATACATTTTCATTTATAACGCACAGACACACGAGAAAAAGTTTGTGAACCTCATTGATAATTATGTAAATTCCCAAGTTTTTTCATGATAACCTTCAATCAAAACCAGTCTTTTTTTAAATATTCAATAGGGTTTATATTAACCAATTCCATGAAACAAAATGATGTATGAATTAGACCAGGGGTGCGCAAACTATTAAAGTTGCGCCCCCCATGCCTTCACCCCCCTGTGCTCGCGCCCCCCTCACCTCGTGCCGGCGTCAAATGACGCCGCGTTGCCATGGCGACGTGTCACAGCAGCCTTCTGAATCAAGGTAAGTTGAGTCCAGAGGCCTCACGCGATCCCCCAGCATTTAATTTAAATACCTTGGGGAAGAGCGCGGGACCTCTGCAACCGCCCGTCCCCCCAAGAAAAATCTCACGCCCCCCAGTTTGCACACTGCTGAATTAGACAAATGTGAACAGATATTCACCAGGCAGTCCAGTGGTGACTCAATAGAGCGAAATAAGAAATACTAATAAAAGGTCGCCAGTGAATCAAAAACACACGTTAAATTAGTGAAAGAAAATATACATATATTATATGTGGTAAAATAATGGTGCAAACGAATACACAACCGATGATTGCAGCTCGACCCCCGTTGAACCTTTCTCCTTGTTTCGTGGTGGTGATGGTGATGAATGCGGGAAGCACAAGTGACCAGTGAGTAAAAAAAGAAAAAACACAAATAGTGCAAATCGGTATGTACAAATGGGGCAGATGTATCAGTATCCACAGAAATGTGCACTCACTCTCTTAGTAGGAATCAGGCTTTAGTTCCCAAAGGGACTCGCAGTAGGGATTCTCCCGGTGTGATGCTTGAATGCGGTGTTGCATGGGATGTGGTGTATGGATCCCAGGCAAAGAAAAAGAGAGAGAAGCAGGATGGTGTAGATGGTCACAGTGTATTCAAACAGATACAAGCAAGCAGAAATTACAACTCACATATTGACGCTAGGCATAGGGCATTGTACGTCAGCCAAGTGGTCTCCGTTAGATGCAGTTGGGGAGTTGCGGTCGGCGGTAAGGCGGCTGGTGTGCCTTCAGCTCCCTGTAGCTCCCCCGTGCCTTACACTTCCACGTCTTCAACGTCTGAAGTTTGCCAAAGAGCAAATACTATAGATCATCAACAAGATGCTGGAACCAAGTCTCCAGACAGACGAGTCAAGGGTAGAACTTTTTGGCCTCAATAAGAAACGTTGTGTGGCGAAAACCAAAACTGTGTTCAAACAGAAGAGCCTCATCCCAAACGTCAAGCATGGTGGTGGAAGAGTGATGGTTTGGGGCTGCTTTGATACCTCAGAACCTGGAAGGCTTCCCATAATTGACAAAACCATGAATTCTGCATATTATTAGAAGATTCTAGAGGAGAATGTAAGGTCATCCGTCCATAAGCTGAAGTGAAAGTGGGTCATGCAGTAAGACAATGATCCTAAACATACAAGCACATCTACAAGAGAATGGCTGCAGAAGAAGAAATTTCGCGTTTTAGAATGGCTAGGTCAAGTCCGGATCTAAACCCCATTGAAATGAGGCAGGATCTGAAGCGAGCTGTCCATGCAAGAAGGTCCTCAAATGCCACTGAGTTGAAGCAGTTCTGTAAGGAGGAATGGGCACAAATTCCTCAAAACCGATGTGAGAGATTAACCAGCAGATACAGGAAACACTTAGTTAAAGTCATTGCTGCTCAAGCGGTACTGAATGTAAAAATTCATCTACATTTTCACACATGGATATTGAATGTTTAATCATTTCTGGATAAATAAATGTTGAAAAAGTATAATGTTTTTGTGTCATTTGTTTGAGCAATTTATCTTAATCTATTATTAGGATTTCGATCTAACAGCATTTTTAGGTTTGAAATATGTGAAAATGCCAAGTGGTTCACAAATCGTTTCTCGTCACTGTGTGTTTGTGTTTATATGTGAGTGAGATATACACACATCTTATTACATTGGTTACAGCAGGGGAGCGCAAACTTTCCTGCTGCGCCACCCTCTCTGCCTGCTCCGGAGCTCGCGCCCCTCCTCCTACCTAGCAGCTGCAGGGTCACGTGACCCGCTGCATCACGTGACCCGCTGCGTCACGTGACCCTGTGGCATCATTTGACGCTGCATTGCCATGGAGACGCGTCACAGTGTCTGAATCCCGGTATGTTTTATTGTTGCAGAGGCCTCACGTGATCCCCGGCATTTAATTTAAATGCCTGTGTGAAGAGCGCGGGACCTCTGCAACCGCCCGCGCCCCCCCAGACAAATCTCCCGCCCCCTCGGGTTACAGAATGACAAACTGTTTTACAATAATTATATCATTACCCCTGGAGTCTGTGCACTTGGTGTATGCATGTATCATAATCACTGTTGGAGAACAACATATTATAAAGCTGTATCATTTAGGCTCCTCACAGCAAAGGAGTGCATTCTGCACATCTATATATTAAAGAAAAATAAAGCACAAAGTGTTAAAGGTGGAACTGTAGCTCTTTCACAATAAGAACATATTCTACTTCTACAAGTAAAAGTTACAACGGCATGGTGCTTTTAAGTAAAGTAATAAACACACTGAAGCCTTATACAGCACAGCATTGGCATAATATGAGGAGTTCGCTGTGCTTGAAAATCCTAAAGAGCTTACAAACTAATGCCAGGTGCATTCAGAACATGGAGACAGCATGCCTTGCACAAGATTACAAGGAGCCGACACTAGGATTCAACACAAATTCTGCCACATCCATTTTGATGCCTCTTGAGAATCATTTCTTAAAATACAACCGATACAGGAATCATTTGTGTTGGCAAATTATTGCAATTCATGACCACTATCAGACAAAGAAAAAAACTGAGAGCATAATATAGCCTGCTGTGAAAACAGAAAGTCAGAAAAGCCTACAATAAGTGAAAGAAAGAAATAACTTCCATTGTGCTGCAAGTACTATTGGAAGAGAGGTAGTGAATTAGAAGCATTTATTGTACAATAAGCAGAGGGAGACTGGGAACGTAATTTCGGAAGCTATAATCCCGTACAATGCCTCATGATTCTGAGCAGTAACGGAGGCCATAGCCGAATAAATACATAAACGGGCACCATATCTCTTTGTTAAAAAAGCTGTTTAATGTTACTGTGAACTACCGGCAGCTATCACATTTTCTACGAAATATGCCCTACACAAAAATGCAGGCGCCCATGCAGTACATTACCCTTCATGGTACGGGAGTAATTAAAAGAGGCTCCTTAGCTGTGAAATCCATATAAATGCTTTACTAAATGTCTCAGCTGAATCAGAATATAAGACATACAGTATTTAATAGACATGTAAGTCTCACACGAGTGAAAAAAACTAACAATAGCGCTCTAACACACCCTAAATGTGACAATATACAATTCAACCACATATGTGTAAATAATAAAGCAATGTGATAATAATAACAATCAAGTGATCTAAAGAAAAAATTAAGAAACTTAGAAACAAACTGCAACCCTTGATAAAGACTGTTCCACTCGTCTTGCACCAGGTGATCCTCCAACAAATCAGGGGAGCTCGTCTCGTAGTTATGAAATAAAGAAACACTACATAGTGTAATACTGTTGTGAATAAATTTGTGCAAACAAAGCTCAAAAATGACTACTCACAATAAAGCGGTCAAATTCAGACAGTCATCCAACTTAAGGGGTGGATGTTCCCTGTGTATACAGCAGCCACCAGCCCCCAACACTTCATATGATCGAGGTAGGCAGTATGATATTATAGGTAGTGGCTGCTCATCTGGTCGCGATCCTTTTGAGTTCCTCACTATCCTCTGCTCCACTGCAATACTCTCGCGTCCACGCCAGGCACTCCCTTTGCGTCACTTCCGGTTGTTAAGCGAACTTCCGGATCTGATGACAGGGGTGGACCTCAGTTGTTCTTCCTCTTTGGTATGGGCTGAAACACTCTACATGTTTCGCCGTTGTTACGGCTTCATCAGGACAGTAAGTATAATCTCCAGAGCAGGTCTCCACAATTGCAAGAGAGGGCTGTTATCATTTCATTGCGAAACAGTGGAAAAGTAGTGTGTCCATTGGGGGGCATGTCAGCAGCTGCAGTAATGTGTACTAAAGCAACAAGTACTGCTGTGTTCCCCTGATACAAAATCAGATTTTGGAAACCATATCACATCTTGACAATATTTTACATTTGAAAGTGCAAGTTATTCTATATACAGTACAGATCATGCTATTAACAAAGAAGTTCAATGGTACAACACTACAAAACATTCCCTTACACTGTTTAAGCCACAAATGGCAAAATGTGAAATCTCCCCTAAGGGATATTTGGGAAATTATTGAGATTCTAATCTTCTATTAACAATGGATTTCTGATCACAGAAAGAGAAGATGATACATTTCCAACTAAGCAGCAGGATTAAAAAAAAATCTTGCAATGCATGTTTCAAATCGATGTATTTTCTCCTCTTGTGGGGTTGCTTGGATTTTGTTGTGCTGAAAAATGGCTGAATATCCACACTTCACTACGTGCGCATTTCTTCGTCGCAGCACGTGGCAGGCAGGGAGAGGGCAAATTAAGGCTAGGTGCTTTTTGAAAAAGGTATGGAGAATGCAACAAGTTCTTGTTCGCTTCAAAACTTGCTGCACTGTAGAAGTCACTTTGATCACAGTTGCAGCTGCCTAACTAGTTGGAGGGAACATTGGATTAGTACCACAGATGTCTGTGGTTAGCATTGCTAGCCAAGCTACAGTTGTCTTGAAACAAAACTGTATGCTGGCCTGATGGATGATAAAGTTTGAAAATGATAAAAGTTGATATTGCCATTTATATAAAAGGTAAAAGAGAAAAAAAATACAATCAATATAAGCATTTTGCCTTCAAAATGCTACCCCTTTACTGAGGAAACAACTCATTATGGAAAAACGAACAGATTAATGTTCTGGGTTAGAGAAAGAAGAATGCACATTAGATTTGATACACGTTTGTACATTCAGTGCATGATTTTCTTTGATGTGCACAACTGAATGTTACATTGCACATTGTATAGTCGTTAAAGCTATATCATAAATGATTAAATAGGCAAAGTTTCTAAGAGAAAAATATAAAATAACCATCTCCTTGCTCATTCACTTTAACAGCATTCTGTAGCTTGATTCATACTGGTTACCTTGGATTGTCTGTGGCTTTGTGGCATTATCAAAGTCGCAGATCTTGTTCCACTCATCACGCACAGCTTCTGGTGTCATTGGGCGATTCTTCTGTCTGATAATGGAGCCGAGAGATCGTTCCCAACGCACTAATTACAGGAAGGGAACAGAAAATATTGATCACAAAGCTCAAGGTGACAGCAAAGAGTATGAAGAAACACAAAATAAACTTACTTTTCAAGTATACTTTCTAAAGGATTTTCAGAACCATCTAAAAGTGATTTGCTCTTGTTTGCAAACAGCTCTATAAAGGTCTTGCCATTTATCCTGCTCAGCGAAGCATTAACAGCTTCTGTAGCACTAGAGGAAAGACTTTTTCCGAACCACGCTTATGTACTCAATGAGGTTTTCGAACAGAAACGCTTTGTAAATGTACACAAATCCCATCTGTTTTCTAAAAGTTAAATTACATTTTAAGCTGAAATATTGGCATTGGCTACTGAAAGGAAGCAAAAAGTACAGTGCATCTGAGACCAGAACAATGTAGAGCATGAATGATGCATGAAAGACAACGCTAACTAAGTGAGAACTGACAGTCATCTAGGGTGAGTCTGGGATTCATAACATGGAGGAGTAAGGGACTGCTTGATTAAGAATTGAGGATTATAAAGGATAGATGTTGCCAAAAAAAAAATGTTTACATTGTTTCACAAATTGATTCAAATGCACCCTTTCTACATGCTAAATATAATTGATAATGTTATTTGCTTGGCCTGCAGCTCCAAAACAGTCAAGATTGCCGTATGTATACACCATTTCAAAAGTCACATGGCCATTTTATCTTCGAGTGTTCCATTAAAGCAGCAGTTCAAGCTGTCATTTAAAATATATATATATATATATTTCCATTCAATATGTGCATCAATACAATCTACATACTGACAAGTGATTAGCCAAGTTGGTAATCGATCCATTCTCCTGTGATCAATCAATGAAGATTCAGCTAGGGGGTTCACTAAATCCCTGTCAGTGCAGCAGAAGAGGACCCAAGATGCAAAGTTCTGTGGGGAAGATCATGTGACCAGGCAGTCACCAGACACCATTGGTGCACTGCTAGAGTGTGTATAGCTGAAAAAGGGGTGTGCCAGAGCCTGTTTCAGATGAGGAAGGGGACGTGACTTTGTAAATGGTTGCTATAGGAACACAAAATGCTCGTTACCGTATAATACATTAAAAATGTCTTTTAAAATTGTTTTTTTTTTTTAGATGCTACAAGTACAAGTATTTTCTCATAGTACAGAACTGATTTATTTAAAAAAAAAAAAAAAGGATATTGCTTAAACGGCAGCTTTAAAGCTGCAAAATGTGGGGCCTTAGAATTTGCACTACAATTTAAATGCTGTTACTTAAGCACAGGTTCAGTTTTGTTGAAACAGGTGCCTAAAAATGTAGGACGTACCCTGCCACTAATACTTGTTTGCTACTTTAAGTGTGAACAGGAAGGACACCGTTTCAAAGCTCTCCAGCAACTTCCGGTTGCTGGATACTAGCATATAAAATTCTCCAAGGCAGCATTTTAAATTCGGAGATACTCACTTTTTCCAATCCAACCTGCCCCCACCTGTTAGAAGAAACAAAACATTTAATGTCAACCCTTGCAGTCCCCCAATTTACCTCTCACAATTCTTTCCAACATACATTACAAACAAAACTTTCATATTAATGGAAATAAACTCCTTAGCAGATGGCGGGTGCAACATTTAAAAAATGTTTTAGTCCAAAATATGTATACTCTGCAATCAACACCAAACTGTATGCTCCTGGTAGCAGAGATTCACTGTTAGCACTGCTCCCTCCTCTTGCATTTGTTGCTTGCTGTTGCTTATAAAAAGGTGGGTCTCCATTGCATATCCTCTCCCAACTCTTACAGCACACCATATTACAAATTGTATATAATCTGACTTTCTGTACAATTGCCATACCTGAAGAAGAATCAGGTGAAGTTTTACAGTTGGTACATTGTAAACTTTTGTTGATTCAATACAAGGTATCATACTACCTATTTTTGCTCATGTCAAATGAAATACAGGAACGATGCATCTACAATTTCTTTTTTGTGACTAAGACTGCAGAGCTCTGTTGAAGAAATTTGCCAAGCCTAGGAAGACACATAACTTGCCGAGCATAGAGGTCGTCTAAAGCAGGGGTGTGCAACATTTTCTAGGGAGGGTGCGGTGCTTACAGAGGCCTCGCACTCTTCCCCTTATTATGCGCGCGAGGCCTCGGTATATCTCTCACCTTGTTTCCGCCGGCTTCTGGTAACACGTCGCCATGACAACACAGAGTCAAATGGCAGGACGTCACGTCAAATGACGCAGCCGATGCCGTAGCATAGGTAAGAAGGGGAGGGGCGCGAGCAGGGGCGGAGCTAACAAAAAAGTTTGTACACCCCTGCCCTAAGGGGAGGCTGTAAACACACTGACTGTAAACACACTGACTGTAAACACACTGACTGTAAACAATAATACAGAGTATGAAATGGGGGAAGCTGGTTCAATTCCCGGTGTCGGCTCCTTGTGACATTTGCAAGCCATTTTATCTCCCTGTGCCTCAGGCACAAAAAACATAGATTGTAAGCTCCACGTGGCAGGGACTGTGCCTGCAAAATGTCACTGTGCTGCGTACAGTACAGCATACTGTAATTGTGCAGCACTTTGAGTCCCATTGGGAAAAAAAACCCCTACAGAATATGAAACAAAGTTATTATTCTTATTAAAATTTTAGTGTTTAAAGCGGTGGGGACACAGATAAGCACCAGTGTAACCATAGTGGGCTCTGCAAAATGTGTTTAAAGCCCTTCCGAGAAAGAAAACAAGAGAAAAACTATTATTTGGCAATAATCCTGTCTACATTGCTGTAGCCATCGGGAATTAGGGCAAAATGTGTAAACTGTTTGGGAATCTATATATTAATGTTATCATGCAGAGTAATACTATATAACCATCATCAAATGAAACCAGAAAAAAAGAGGGATCTTAAAAAAAAAAAAAAAAAAGTTCTTCAAATAGGATATTAATTTTTTTTATGGCTGAGGAAATACTTACCTCAAACAAACCGCCGTTCTCCTGACAGCTTTCATGACAAAGCCATAAGACAAGAGGAGCCACATAGTCAGGCTTCAGCGCATCCACCAGATCTAAAATGATACGAGAGACATGCTTAGTGCAGAGGGCATGTTCAAAATCAGGTCATACTACAGTGTAGCTGCCACTCATTTAGTCTTTTAGTAGCACTGTTACATAATACTGTGATAGATCATCATTCTAGAAGCCCTTTTGTACCTAGAGAAAGTTGTTGCCTGTGAAACCTTGTAGGGGAGAGAGAGACATGATAGTTTTTGATAGACACAATTATAGTGTACAGAGCTTTCAAAACACTACTGGTCTCTACTCTGTACGGACTGAACATTTGAAGAAGGGACCTGGGAGGTTTCAAAACATTTTGTACCCTGTGATTGAATCTATGAAGAACTCATGTTGCTCATCTACAGTATAAGATAGTATCAAAGAAAAATTAAATATTGGTTAACATTTTTAAATATTAGTCTTACATTCTGGCGTATTTTAGAGATGTGATAAAGTGGAAACCACACAATGTGCTGTCTAAAGCAATTGTTTTAATTTGCTATAAGTGATGTTTGCGACCCTATGTACAGTAACTTTATCCCACAGTCTTAAAATAAAATAAAAACATTGATTCTAAACTCTTTAGGCATTAACTTGGTGTACCGACAATATTGCTAATTTAAAAAAAAAAAAGTGTATGTGTGCCGAGCACGCGCATTTTAAGTAAAATTTCTTCATTTTTTGTCACTGTTTTGTCACAGAAATTGTATTTGTGATGGTAATTTTTTTCATTAAAAATCAAAACACAATTTCAGTGACAAAACGCAAAGAAGTTTGACTTAGAACCCGTGTGCTCGGCACACACACCCTGTTTTAGCTATTTGCACTTCTATATTTATACTAACTTTGAATTCCTCGTGTGTGTCAGTGTGTGTCAGTGTCAATGTGTGTCAGTGTTTCAGTATCAGTATGTTTGTGTGTATTTACATTTACTAGAACATTTTCAGGCTTTAAAAAAAAAAAATTCAACATAAACTATGAGAAAGGGCCCCCCCAAAGTCTTAATCCACCACTGAAAAAGTGGTTAGCTTCTTGTGGCATTAAAAAAAAACTTGTTAAGTAACCATGACCACACTTGTCTTTGTCAGAAACTAAACTAAATAGGTTAGAGATGTGTTGCGTCTTTCTGTGGCAGACTGAAGAGGTAACCTACAGTATACAAACTCCAAATCTACTTCCACTCAAACATTGCTTGAAGATGCCCTTACTGCAGCTTTTCAGTTGAGGTGTTTGTTTAAATATTTACAGTCAAGCTGGTGCCTGCTGTTCTCAGTATCTAGGTCACAAATTCCGTCCTCACAGAACATTAAAAACTTCTTTGTCTGCTCCTGCTCATATATAAACATGCTTTACCTACTTACTGTATAACCCTTCTTGGGGTCTTTCTAATCTTTGTCCAACAAATTCCCTTGGATCCTCTGCTCATTTTTAAGACATGTCCATTACATTTCGTCCTGACCATTAACCATTTTTTATGATTTTCTCACATCACTTCTATTTTTGAGATTGCGTTCTCATTGTTTTCAGGATTGTTCCCGGGCATGTGGATCTGGGCTGTTATTTAAAACTTACAGAAGATTCTTATGCAGCTCTCTCTCTCTCTTTGTAAGTAAAATAAACACCTCACTTCTCAAGAGAAGTAGCTGAAACGTAGGCATATGCTTACTTTTTAAAATGTGGCAACACATCTAGTAGTGAGGTTTAGGAAATAATTCCTTGAGGATCTGAAGAACACACACAGCACAGAAGCCATGTACAGGACATACCTGAAAACAAGAGGTAACTCTCAATGTATTATTTCCGGGTAAAACATTTTTTATAAATAAATTCATATTATTCATGTGTTCTTGATTTGCTACACGCAAGCACTTCTATCACACAACATCCTACTTCCACATGTACAGCTTCGCCAGAAAACATATCAAAATGTCAGCACCTTGTGATTTCCGACAAACATGGGACTATTACCTTGTGGCATGACAGTCTCGGTGAGCCTGGACCCAGCTGTAGGTGCAATGGTATTACAACGAATGTTGTACTTCATCCCCTCAATGGCAAGAGTATTGGAAAGACCCACCAGTCCAAGTTTAGCAGCACTGTAGTTTGCTTGTCCAAAGTTGCCATAAATGCCAGCCGCTGACGAAGTCATTAGTATTCTTAATAAGAGAGTAAAGTTAAATAAATATATGCAAATAGTTAAATGTAAAGTAGTTCTTCCCAATCACATGAAGGTATTTTATGGTCAATTACATACAATGTCGGTTGTAAAATCTTGGGTGTGTAAAAAAAAAAAAAAAAACACAACAAAATATATTAATAAATGTAATCATTAAATGATTATGTGGTTCTGAAATTATCCTGCGAGTGTTTGGAAAAGATTCCATTGTTAATTTTGGTGTTGGTCCTGTTTACAACAAAATTATAACAATTCCACTTCAAAAATAAACTCAATGCGTAACCCAGAATTGGACATAAACCAAAGAAATCAGCATATTGACTAAATACTTAAATCAATGTGAAATCAAACCACTGCTTTAGGGAAAACATTAGAACGGTTCAGGGATAGTTCAAATTAGTTGGATTCATTTCACTTTAAAGTCTGAGCAGCTGCTGTAAGACGTGCGTGTGCTTCTTTCCGAGCCCAGTTGGCAAAACAGCTGTAGACATGTTGTCCATGTTTATCAGCTTTTACTAAAGTGCTGTGTGGTACGGACTAGATGAAACTATGGACAGGATATGTTAGCAATAGAACAAGAATATACAAATAAGGGACGGCTACAAATCGCCACTGAAAAGCACAGCCTATAAGTTCCATCTGATTTTTTTTTTATCCAATAGGCAATGGCTTATTTACCCAACAAACAACCATGGATTCAAAATTGTAATACAGATTGTAAATATTAAATGCAACAAATACTTTTTTTTCCTCAGTTCATAGCAAACCACAATGTTGGTGTTAGTGGATCATCATTGTGAACGGATTTTAAATCCAAAATGTAATGTGATGCTTCGTTGCTTGAAAGTCTTAAAATTAAAAGAGTAAATCAATAAGGAGAAGTTATGTTTACCTTTGTAAGAGCCCACATTTTAAGCAGTGCTATGAAATATGAAACCTTCCACGCTAAAGGAAACCTTGCTGTCCATTCACTTGAATGGGCTGGAAGTTGTTTTATAGCATAGCACCGCTTAGACAAATAATTTCTTCAAAATGCAAGTCTCCTCTAGGACACAGGTACAACGCAGAGCTCTACTCACAAGTTCATAATGAAATTCACCATTTAATGCGACAGCCAAGAACAGAGGAGGAACAACGTTTCAGGTCCCAAATGCATCTTTTATCAGGTGATCACTTGGCTGTCACATTAAATTGAGAACGTCATTATGAACTTTTGAGTAGAGCTCTACTTTGTACCTCTGTCCTAGAGGAGACCTGCATATTGAAAAATTTGTTTGTCAATGTTGTGTTGGCTGCACAAGCAGGATTCTCCCCACCTGAAACGGTTTCCCCGCACTTTGGAATAGCACCGCTTAGTACATTTGGGCCTTTACGTTTAGCAGATTACTAATGTTAATAACCCTGTGGACACAACCAATTCGGTTTGAAAACCCTACTTAATATCTACATTAAACCTCCAAAAATATATACAGCACATACATAAATATATATGGGGTGGTTTTTTCCAATAACAAAAGACATATCACCTCTAAATCTATATTGTGATACAAAGTGACTAATCACCGTGCTGAAAAAACAATCCCTAGGCAAAGAAGTCTTTCAAACCAAAATCTATTCAGGGTAGGAAATTATTGAATATACGTAGATAGATAGATAGATAGATAGATAGATAGATAGATAGATAGAATGGTTGGGTTTCTAACCAAACAAATGTCTGTGAAATCATGACAAAGGGCGAAGACGTTAAAATGGCAATGGGCCAGACATATCACATGAAGAAATTACCATTGTTGAACAAAGATGGTATTCGACTCGATTACAAGGGTTATTAAGAGACCGAGATGACCAAAAGTATGATGGAAAGAGGAAGTCAGAATATTTGTTGGAGCAACGTGGATAAGAGGCTTGCGACTGCAGTAAATGGAAGATGAATATATTGTATAATATGTATATAATATGTATGCATTAAATTACTTTCAGTAGTATTGTATGTATGTATTTATAAAGCGCCATTAATGTACATAGCGCTTCATAGCAGTAATACACGTGACAATCATATCAATAACACATAAAGGGGAGGAGTGCATCAAACATAAAAGTAACATTTAGGAAAGGGAGTCCCTGCTCCGAAGAGCTTACAATCTAATTCGTAGGTAGGAAGAATGTACAGAGACAGCAGTAGGGCGTTCTGGTAAGTGCGCCTGCACGGGGCCATGGTTAGTGTATGAGGTGTTAATTATCAGCAATGGAGCTGCTCATATGCTTCCTTAGGCCGCACTTATAGCGACGGCCACGCGACGTCGCCCCGAAAACAAATACATTGCGCCGCCATCGCGTGCGCTTATAAGTACACGCGCCGGCGACAAGTGACATCGCGAAAACCTGAAGCCGGCAAAATTTGATTTTTCAAGAGGCGTCACGTGACGGCCCTTGAACAAATCAAATTGCCGGAATCCTGCGCCGCCGAAACAAAACTTTCGGCGACGGGTGACGTCACCCATCGTGTCGCCATCGACGGCACTATAGGTACAGCCTAAAGCAGGTGTTTTATTATTATTTAAGTATTATTGGACTAGAAGTGTAACTTCTTAGTACGCATACTGCTGCTAAACCAAGTTTCAATTCACATCAGCTTCACTTGTGTCCTTGACTTGTCACATCTCCATGTGTCCAACACACAAAAATTAGATTGTAAACCCTTTGGGGCAGAGTCTCAAAGGAACTGTGAAATCCTATGCGAAGAGCTGTGTACATTGTCGCATTATATAAAAATGTCTGAGCAAAAAGGTTTCAAAAGCAGCGTCACAATACAGCCATGCAAGGGTTAAACGGTTTGACGCAGTATGGCAACTAAAGGGTTAACCTTCATGGTAAATGTTTTTTTAAGTTCTGCGTTGCATGAGGGTCTGTGTCCTAAAAGAAAATAATTCATGGCTTATTTGGTTATCAAACAATTATGGTGGTATTATAGATCATGTTAAAAGGGGGCAATACCTCCTAGGACTAGATTGAACTACAGATGTAGCTAGATTTACTGTTTTCGATGCCGCAGACAAACATGCTGTAATCCGCGGCCTGTCCACGGAACCAAAAACAGTAAGGTTTGTGGCCCGGGAGCATTAACGCTGCGAGGGTCCCTGCTTCTGAACGGGACCCAGCAGCTTTAAGCTTTAAGCCTTCACTAGATGGGCTATCAAGAAACCGATACTAACCTTGTGGAGGAGCTGCCCAGCTGTCCCCATCTCCGTGTGCCATCCCCTGCAGCTCTGATGGTAGGAAGCAGTCTCCGGTGTGTCCCAACCCCTTGGATGATGTAGATATCTGAATATGAGTCTCTACATCATGAGGAATACTATAAGACCATATTCAGTTTTCAACCTCATCAAAGGGCTGAACAGGACATTTAACACTGTCGTAGATGACCGAAAATGGTCCTATAGTATTCCCCTTATGACGTCATCCAAGGGGTTGGGATAGACCAGAGACTTCTTCTCACATTCAGAGCTGCTGGGGGTGGCGCACGGACACGGAGATTGGGATGGCCCAACAGGATTACCGCTACGGAGTCCCATTCAGAGGCATGGACCCCGCAGAGTTAATCCTCCCGGGCCTCTTACTGTTTTCGGGTCCATTATCGAGCGCGGCAGCAGTGCGGTCCTGTGACCGCACGCAACCGAGGCACCAAAAACAGCAAGTCTAGCTACATCTGTAATTCTAGTGACGTGAAAGAAGTGTCATATGAGTGATTGATACCTCTTTCATCAAAATCTGACACCTAGAAGTATTATTCATTTACTGTATTTTTCAGCTAGACGGAGGGATTTGCATTCCTCTGGCTGCTCCCTTTTGTGTGATGTCACTGTGTGATGTCACTGTGTGATCACCAAGTTCTTGAAAAGCCAGATTCCCCCTCCTCCCCTTTACTTTATTGGTTCACTGATAATAGCGTAGTGGGATAGGGGTAAAGAAAACACTTGATTGACAAACACATCCCTATTCCAAGGCCCCTAAGAAATTCAACTGGCCAACTATGTGGGATTGCACCTTTAAGACAACCGTTTTACCACCAACCTTCTCTGGTGGTTTATATCAGCGGTGCACAAACTGGGGGGCGCGAGATTGTCTGCCAACTTACCTTGGCTCCAGCGGCTTCTTAGACGCCTCGCCATGGTAAACGTGACATCATGACGCCGGAGCCGAGGTAAGGGGGGGGGGGCGCGGAGAGAGAGGGTAACTGCCGGCAGGGGGGCGCAGTGAAAAAAGTGTGCGCTCCCCTGATTTATATTACAATGACAGGTAAGCAGAGCAACGTGCTGCAGAGATACTGTGAATGAGGCTCTGTGAGCTTCAAAATACTTATATACAGTACTTAAAACCAGAGACATGGGGTTGATGCAAAGGACATTTTACTCATTAAACACTATTTAATTTAAAAAAAATGTACAGTATGTTCTGAACAACGCTTAGAAATGCCAAATATAAGTCCCAGGACTGAAAATTTATTCAGTGCTCATAATGTAAACATTAGTGGAATTAAACTATGATAAATTGTCTGTCTATTGGACTTTCAAAGGTTTAAAGAAGCCTTTTACATTGTACCTGCGAATGATGGGAGGTTAACCTGAGTATGATACACGTAGTACCATGAATCTGTTAACCATTGGGAGAGAGAAATTCATTGTTTTATGCTTCTTGATTACAAACGTAGAATTAAATTGCTCACCTCCCAGACCTCAGGTCAATGGAAAGTGACAAACGATTGACAGGATACACCACTACATGTGAAGGCATTGGAGACTCTCAGAGATCAAAGAATTGTGGAGTATAAGAATGGGTGTTAAAGCCACACACATCGTATCTAACTGGGTACATTGTTTGTGTCGATCTCATTCCTTCTACAAATGGTGTCCTCTATGAAAACCAACTACAGGACTTGTGTGGTAATACAGTATATAGGTTTACAGTTGAAGGTGACGAAGTTGAGTCATTAGGGGGTCTGACGTAACAGCATTAGGGTCAAAGCAGCCATTTTGTTTAACTATTTTTAGTCCGCCATCTTGTCTTTGTGAGTTTTAATATCATCTTTCTATGTGAAGAAATCTGTGTGAAAGAGAGAATGGAATGTTTTCGCTCCTAGCTGACTTTATTGATCTTTCCCCATCCAATCAGCTCCAAATTGAAAGTGTAAACAGGCCAGATATTATGAGAAGCATGTAAGATAAGCTCAGATTCTTACAGGGAAAATGATTCTCATACAATGTGGCAGAACGGACATCACATTTAACCCCATAATGATTTTTAGCTTACATACAGTTATTCGGTATTATTATGTATTACAAAATGACATCAGCTTTAGTATTGTTATGTATTACAAAATGAGGTAATATTTAGTGACGTGCAAGCCCGCCATAAAGGGGTGGAGCTTTAGGTTTTAGGGTATAAATATATGGCATACCGTGTTATTGTTGGAGAGCTTTTTTTTCAAAAGCTGTCTCCATTGTGCACTTGACTTGAATAAATTCACGTGTTATTCTGTTTCAAAATAACCTCAGACTGTGTTTTTTATTTACGCTTTTCTCAAAGGCTTTTTTATTTTAACCCCATGTACTGTATGTAATTTTGTCATCTTTTTTATGTAATAAGTGTAACCAGGTCCCCCTTGCCATACTGACCCCCCTCCTTCCGCTGCGCAGGGCTGCCAAGTACGAGGGAGTGAGGGGTACTGGTGCGCGAGCCGCGCGTTAACTAGAGCGGCGGCCGGTTGTCAGGGACGCGATCGGGCCGGTTGCCGGGGACGCGATCGGGCCGTTAAGGCCGCGGTCGCGTTGCTGCGGCCCCGGCGGCTCGCGAAGCAGGGTGCCGCCATTGTTAGATGCGTTGCGCATGCGCAGGGACTAGGAGCGCCGGGAGGACTCCAGGGAGTGCGCGCATGCGCAGTGAAGAGCCAGTAAAGCCCGCGAAGCCCTGGCCAATCAGAGGAGGGCTCTGTAAGGGGACTTCAAGTCCCATGAGCCTCTGGAGCGGCCCCATGACGCCAGGGAGCCAATAGGGCTGCAGGAGTTCTGCTGGCAACAAAGTAATACATTTCGCGGGCTTGGAGCACGCTAGTTAGTTGGTGAGAGGAGCAGCTAGGGGAAGGAGGTAGGGTGCAGGAGTCAGTGACTCCCTGCACTAGGCCAGTACTCCCCTAGGCCCCAGATAACCCTGAGTCATCCTAGCTGAGTGTTGTAGGGACAAGCCCTAGGTTAGGGATTCTGCCCCATTATCTAGTTATTAGTAGTGAACCAAGAATATTGATCGGTTGCTGAAAGGGAGCTGGACTATCTTTACGGGGGCCAAGCAAGCAGTGGCTGCGGCCTGCGGGCAGCATACAGATCCTCGCCAAGGCACAGACGGTGTGGAGCTGCGGTGATATTATCCACGCCGGAATTCACCCCACGCGTAGGAGGATATCACGACGATCCAACCCCGGTGGTATAGCAGCACCCGTGGCTGGAGCCCGGGCAGGTAACCCACTACCTCACGTGCACCAACCAGGTCTATCACCAGACATAGTGGCTGCGCAGTCACACACAAACACTTGTATGTGATTTGAGAGTGCGAGACATTGGGTTGGGTCTACTGGACACGAGGTGGGATCACTCTGTGGAGGTGTTAGCGTCCGCCGTGACGCATAAAGGTTAGCGTCCGCAGTGACGCCTAAGAGGTTAGCGTCCGCCGTGACGTATAAAGTGTGGGCACCCGCCGTGGTGCAAGTTAGCGTTAGCATCCTGTGAGACGCCGTAGTCAGGTTGCCCTTAGCCAGGGACACTTGTTGCTATGTGTTGATGTTACTTGTCTCTATGCACGTTAGTAAAGTCACCAGTTATTATCCAATCTGTTGTACGTGGTTATTGTGTATTGTCCTGCGAGGAACCACTCCCCCTCTGGTGGGAGCCATCGCAGGTGAAGGTGCTGAATTGAGTAAGTGGTTACCCCATATATATATATTGCCCCCGGTTCCCCGTGGCGGAAGCTCAGCCCTCCTGTGAGCCAACAGGTAATGCACCACACCTATGGTAACATTGTATGTTTCTCCGCTCCCACAGTATAATCTGCGATTGGGGGGGGAGGGGGGGGGAAACCCGTTACATAAGCACTATACACCCTTCTGTTATATTAAATCTAAAATGACAGCCTTTGAGCTGAACCCAAGAATACTTCTGGGGTACCAGGTACTCCTCACATATAAGCCCTTAAATTAACCCTGGTGGTGGCATAAATCGAGGTGTAAAGTGATGGTTTTGGGGGGTTGCGAGGTGTAAAGTGATGGTTTTGGGGGGCTGCGAGGTGTAAAGTGATGGTTTTGGGGGGCTGTGAGGTGTAAAGTGATGGTTTTGGGGGGGCTGCGAGGTGTAAAGTGATTGTTTTGGGGGGCTGCGAGGTGTAAAGTGATGGTTTTGGGGGCTGCGAGGTATAAAGTGATGGTTTTGGGGGAGCTGCGAGGTATTAAGTGATGGTTTTGGGGGGTTGCGAGGTATAAAGTGATGGTTTTGAGGGTCTGGGAGTGCTCATTTATATGGGGAGGTGAGTTGGACAACACACGCTCACACAGAAGAATGTATGTGACACACAGTTCGGCCCAGAAACAAAGATCTATTTATTTCCAATACCAGAAAATCAAGTAAAATTATTTTTTCTACCAAAACCAACAAACTGATTGATGATGATGATGCAAGGCGATAACAGCATGTTTCTAACTTTGACCACTAAGAGATATTTCAGGTTGAAAGGCACATGCTTTAAAAGACTTTGGAACTATAAACAGACATGAAAGGTCATGTTAATTTATAGTCTCAAATGAGTACAGCAACTATTTCAGAGATTAAGTCAAAGTCGCCACGTTCTTTGAAAAGAACTTCAAATGAATAGTATAATATCTGGAAGCCTAAGGGTCTCTCTATGCAATGACAAGTGTGAGATCCTCTCTCTCAGGCAGAATGCTCCTTTAGAGAGCAAGGTCACATGAACAATAGTCACAGACTAAAAAAAGTTATGCATTTCACTTTGTGACTTCCAGAACTCAGCCAACTATTGCCGTATGATCACATCATAAATTCACATCCTTACAAATATCACGTTGTAAGGAACATTGGTTAAAATCAAGAAACTGTTCCCACAATGTACTGTAATGATACATATGCCAACCTTAAAAAAAAAAAAAACCCCCACTGGAAGTGTAATGAATATATTCACTAATAACTACTAGTCAACAACTCATAGCTGATCATTGCGTAATAATGAATGTTGATCTTCAATATAACTGTACGTCAGTAAATGAAGAAGTAATCACTACTATTGATCCAAAACAGAATGTGTGGTCACAGCTTTAAGTGATGTGTGCAGTAATCAAATGTACATTTCGCAAGGATCTGGTATTCCCAACAGTTAAATTACAAGAATAAAACAGGTTTATATAGTCTTATTGACAGGAATTTCAAACACAAGTGATCGAGATAGATAGAGATAGAGATAGAGACACACACACACACAAACACACACACACACACACACACACACATCTACACATACATACATATTCACATATATATATATTTACGTATATTTAATAAATATGTAGCTGTGAAGAACGAAGGCACAAAGCTCACTAGCTGCAATTAGTGGTTATGTAAAATCATACCTTCCAAACTTCTGATCCTTCATATGATTCCATGCTGCTCTGGTGACCTGGAACGATCCCTTCAAGTGAACTTTCTGAATAATATCTACAGTAAAGTAGAATGTTAACAAAAAATATAAGAGTTGACATATTTTCTCATGTACAGTATGGCATTTATTTACAGTAGCACCAAATATATATTTAACATGTTATTTCATCACTAACTGGCTACTTGCCCTTCAATTCCAAATCACACAGTCAATTACCTTCTATAATATTGGCCAAATAAACAAATTACAGTAACAACTGCCAGATTCTCTGTGCGTTAAAATAAAAACTAAACAGACTGCTGGTTGTTGCCATGTACACGCATGGGGAAATAAATGAAGAAATAAATCTACAGATTAAGAAAATGTGCTAACGAACAAGAAATGATCTCAGATGAACATCCATTACTATTATTTTGACAAGTAAAATAAGATAAATAAAACAAGTTAGTGGTCCCTTAGAAAAAAGAACCGTGCATGGTTTAATATTTTCTAAATTCTTATTACAAAGATGGCACTGCATATATTTATTTTCTAGTACAGATTAATAATGAGTGTACTATAATGGGTCCAGAAAAAGTGGAATTCTTAAGGATCAACGGGGTCCTATAAGCCTATGCTGTATATAGGGTACAGTATAGATAATATATATATTTGTAATAGTCCAAATTAACTGCAAATTAACACATGGGACCTGAGCATTATTATAATTCTTATCGTTTATTTGTAAAGCGCTGTTGGGTACAATGTGGGTATGGAGTTATGTATATTACATAAACAGAATGACATACCAAAGGAGTAAAGCAGCAAGGCCTACATATTCGGAACCAGGTGTTCCCATGAAACAAATCACACTGCTCTGAGATCTGGGATTTCCCCAATGTTACATTTGAACCCCTTTTCAGTAATTGTACTGTGCAGTCACAGTTATTACACAGAGAAGCAGTGTTAAAGTACATACTGATACCTAGGGCAGGAACAGCTAACATGATGGCGGAGAGTAGTATAGATTTTTATTTTATTTGTTTAAAGTTAATGTCACAACTCAACTCACCCCAATCGGCATCACTGATTCTTGCGAAAGAACGGTCTCTCAAAATTCTAATGGAAAGAAATACAAATGGAATTAATCCGTGTGAAACAGCCTAATCTTGGTAAACCAAAGCGCACGGTGACTCATATTTTACTAAGCAAATTAATTTACTTTTGGTTATCACAATATTATTTGTTTTAAACTAGTGGGCAAGATGTACTTATGTACTGTACACACCAAAATGTATACAGTAGTGGTTTGTCTCATACAAAAGCAACAAAAAAGTGTTGCTCTCAAATGGCTAATGTAGCAGTGGGGGGTGGGGGGTGCGCGCCCTGGGAGGGCGGTTGAAGAGGACCCGCACTCTTCCCCGAGGCATTTAAATGAAATGCTGGGGGATGGCGTGAGGCCTCTGCAACGCACTTACCGTGGTTCAGGCGCGTTGCTGTGACACGTCACCATGGCGTCAAATGACGCCGCGGTGTCATGCGGAGTGATGTCACACATCGGTCTCCATAGCACCGGGGTCACGTGACCCCGCAGCGTCCTTTGACACAGCCAAACCAGATAGGGGGGCGCGAGGAGGAGCAGGCAGGGGGGCGCAGCTCCAAAAGTTTGCGCTCCCTGGGCTAAGGCCCATATTTACAATGCAGTGATATTCCATAAGACACTTTCAGGCACAGGAAGACACTTACAGCCCATGCAAGTGAATAGAAATAGCACCTCTGGGCAAATATGGCCCTAAATGTGTGTCATTAACTTACCAAAGAACCCCACAATAAGAGGAGACAATAGCAGCTTACATTAATGTTGCAGTTCAACATACTACGTCATACTTTCTTTTTTTCTTTCGTATTTAGCAAATTGTTCGTATTCCTTGTTCAGCGTAAATTCATATTTTATTATGAAATCTCCTAGTAGCAGTTTTCAGTTTGGGATAATAAAAGTCCATATAAAATAATGTTACTTAAAAATGGCCACGAATGAGGTCATGACTATGGAGAAACTTACGGCTATGCTCCAAAAGAAAATGCCTCCGTTTTGGAACACATGGGACTCTTGGCTCGAGAGATAAAACCTCAAAAATCTGAACCCCCCGGAACACTAGTCCCCCCAGACTATTGGAGGGGATAACGAGGAAGTCTCTGGGCGAACTCTCCCCCCCCCCCCCTACCCACCCACCCACCCCCCCTCACGTTTGTCTCTTCCCTACTCCCTGCCCCCTTTCCTCTTCTCCCCCCCCTCTCTCTTTCCTCCTACCGAAAATGGAAAACTGTTATTGGTCACTATTTGATTGCACTGAGTTGAAATGTTGTGGGCTCATGATATTTCTGTATGTACACTTGAATATGAATGTGTCCAATAAAAAAATTGTTATTAAAAAAAAAAAAAATGGCCACAAATGGAAATGCTTCATAAAGAGGGGAAACTATAACAGCCGGCTATCTGACAACTGCAGGTTGATGAAGATAACTAGCAGGCTACGCGGACGTGCCACTGCCCGGTTATTTAAAGCCAGTGAAGCTGCCTGGGCACTTGGACTCAGAAACGGAGGTTATTCACCACTGCAGTACGCAAATGTGTTCCCCTAAAAAAGCTTTGTGCTTTCCTGCGTGCAACTTCACGTGCCTCCACATGCACCTTCTCATTCTGCAGCCTTGTGTCCAACCACAGGAACTGTGATTCTTCTTTCATTCTCAGGCCAACTGATGGGTGATGCCTTCAAAAGGCATGGGGACAAAAAGGGCCGTGTATGGCTCATGCTTTAAAGTGGTGTTACCTCTTGGTTTTGTTGTTGTTTCTATTTTTTACTCTAGGTGGGAAAGAAGGGGTCTCTGTAGCTAAGCAGTGTTGATTTTAGTTCCAGAGATCTGCTATCCACCGAGGTTGAGGAAGAGAATGTTTTTATTTATTGCCAATGGTGCTTTAAAGTGTATGGGGGCAAAATGCTACCTCAAAGCACATGGGGCAACAAAATGGCATTTAAGAATATTTTTTTAGTTTTTTTTTTAATTATTTGCTTCGGTAAGTAAATGAAATAACATAACGTTTTGGGAGATCAAAAAAAAAAAGGATGGGAGATAAAAATCCATAAACTGGTCTGACTAATTGGTAGGCCATTAGAGCCAAAGACTTCATTCCCTGCCTGTAAGTTAATCTTGGACACTTCAAATGTGCATTTACTGAAGAACTCTAAATGTAGTTAGGTATTACTTTTACATATTCCCCAAAGGAGGCAGCCTGTATTGATTTGTGTTGTTGCGTCGTTTTGTTCCCCATCAGCCTAAATTAGAAAGGCTTTAGAAAATGTTATCAATTATTGCACAAATATATGTTACTAAATGGTACTGTACTCTTACGCAGTTTAATGATGCACATCAGTAAAAAGATATGTACAGATGCAGCAGGACAGGATAAAACAGTTTGGCTCAAAACAAGCTATAATTTAACAAATTATGCAAAAATGCGAAAACCGTAGCATTAAATACATAATGGGTCTATTTACAAAAGCCTCGCAACTGAAAAATAAGTACAAAAACTGCATCAGATTTATCAAAAGAAAGTATTCCATTTCTCTCCATGACAATCCTTTTCTTGTGTAAATCTGGTGCAGTTTTTTGCACAGGTGTTGCCCTAGTTCTGCCGCCTACAGACTTTGATAAATAATTCACAGTGTGTTAGCCAAGAATAGCGAGATGTGAGTTGAATCTAGTGTTGTGTTAAAGGAGAAATCCAAGCCTTCATTTTTTAATACATGATTAAAGCAGGGGGTTAATGGAGCTGAACCCCATTAAATTCAGCTATGGGGACCCCCTGCTTTCGAAGATATTTACTTCTGAAGGGGATGCCTGTATCTTTGCAGTTTTCAGCTCCCTCACCACATGGGCCAATAGGAAGCCGCACCGGATGATATCATGGCTTCCGATTGGCCCGCAGGGAGCTTTGAAAATCAGCCATAATGTAAGCCCTTGTGTGGCTACAGGCACCTCCTAAGGAGGTAAGTACCTCCCCAAAGCAGGGGGCACCCTTAGTTGAAATGAAAGGGGTTCAGCTCCGGAGACCCCTTGCTTCAATCCTGCATTAAAAAAATGGAAGGGGGGGGAAAAAAAACGGCTTGGATTGCCTCTTAAATCTACCCAAGTATAAAAAGAAAAAACAAGTGTGCAGTGATATAGTACACCGCAAACCATGCTCTCTCGGCTGGGGATCCGCAGCATGTTTGGAGTCTCAGAAGGGTGCAGCGAGATATTACCCTGTTCTCCCAGAGCTCGGAGAAAGTAAAAGGGATGCTAGGGGGCAAGGCAGTTTCCTCTAACCGGATTGGCTGCTGCTGGGTAATGCAGCCAATCAGGATAAAGTGTAAGGATAATGTGCCTGGAGGCATGGTCAAGCAGAGGACGAAGCAGTGTAGGCAGAAGGAGGCGAGAATTGGCGTCTATGTGTCCTTTGTGTATCGGACAAGGGACGGGCTCATCCAGTGCTAATATAGGAGTGTGTATGTGATTTCGGGAGATGGCAGGAGCTTCAGGTAGAGGTAATGACTTCCATTCCATGGCTGGTACTCCGATTGGATCCGACGATGTGAACGGTGTATACAGCAGGGCACCGGGTATACGGCGGGTTCCGTTCCAGAGGCCCGCCGTATAGTGAAAATCGCCGTAAAGCGGATCCAACAATTTTCAGTGCTGCGCATGCGCAAATCGGCATTTTCGTCGTTCTGCGCATGTGCGACCTGCGGTCTGCGCGCACAACCGGCGCACCCGCCCGTTCTGCGCATGCGCGGTTTTAAATTCAACATGGCGGCCCCCTTCTCGGTGCCGCCGTAACAGCGGATCGCTGAAAAGCGGGGCCCTGCTGTATAAGAAGAAAGAAGCAAATATATATGCAACACTGTGAGGAACAGGACAAACTGCAGGTAAACACTAAATGTTGTTTGAGGTGTGGCCCCTCCACCCCAGGGTTTAAAGCTCACCCCCGCCCCACTTTCCAATTAGCAGTTTTTATCATGTTCCTGTGCATCACAGACCCAGTATGGTTTTTCTCCCTCCAGCAGAAAAGAGAGGTGCATTTTTCTATCACATATCACGTACATACTCATGTATATTTGACTTTTGAACTCATATCAGCGCTGGATGAGTCATTCCCTTGTCATGTACTTTTCTGATTTTTAGAATAATTACTAAACTGCACCTGGTTGCTACAATTATTACCATTATCTGTATTCACTTTTTGCACTATCCGTAATAGTTGGCACATTATTATCACTTCATTGGATTCATTGTTTTTTATAGTGTTGTTTACATTTGTTGCACATTTCAGTGTTCAATTCACATTACACTTTGCACTTTAGTAGAGAATTCAGTAGCATTTCCCACTATTTATTAGTATTCTTTGTGTATCTGTCTGTCTTGTTTTTTTGTGTAACTGTGTCTGTCTTTCAGTCCTATTGTATGCGTCATACCTGGCTCTGTTCTATTTGGTGTATGTGTCTGTCCTGTTTGGCATGTGAACATGTGTAGCTGTCTGCCCTGTGGTGTGTGGTGTGTATATGTGTGTGTGTGTGTACATCTGTGTATGTAGCCATCTGCCTTGTGGTGTGTGTATGTTTGTAGATGTCAGCCCTGTGTGGTGTGTGTGTGTGTGTGTGTGCACGTGTGTATGTAGCCATCTGCCTTGTGGTGTGTGTGTGTGTGTGTGTGTGTGTGTGTGTGTGTGTGTGTGTGTGTGTGTGTGTGTGTGTGTGCCAAGTCTTTCGATCATATTTTGTGACTGTGTGTACCTTGCTTTGTGTTTCTGCAGCATTTGTCTGTCCTATTTTGTGCATGTGTGTTAGCTTAGGTTCTGACTATTGTAAGGGTGCCTCAACCACTGAGCATCATTAACAGGGGAAATGCCTTAAAAGAAAAAAGAATGAGAACTTCTACAATAAACCATAATAGACACTAGCCTGCCTAACGCGGCTGTTGTTGCTGATGTGATCACATTCCATATGTTGAAACACATTTACAAATAAAGCAGAATACCAAAGGCAATGATAAAGCGCACGCATAAACATGCATTTTAGAGGTGAAAATTACAGGTCAGACTACTTACCCAGCATTGTTTATTACAACATCTGAAAATAAGATCATAAAAATATATCAGAATGACAAATGTGAAAAAGAGAAAAACTCATGAAGAAATGTGTCCAGTTAGTTTTGTAGCACGTGTTTTAGCTGGACAGGTATAACCCATTTATGTCCAGAAGTGTAAAGAAGGCACTGCAAACTGAAGCCTTAGACACACCTGCACGGCAGTGATTAGGTTTAGTTTTCAGGCAATATGTTTAGTTTCAGTTTCACCATTTCATGGATCCATAGACCTCTCAGCTCCTAAAGTTTTTGAAGTATTGAAAAAGCCGAGCAGGAATTTAACTTGGAAAACGCCAACATCAATAAACAAATGTATGAAATGTGAAGTGGCCCGCAAATCAATTACACAATACAACAGCATTTTGCCTTTTAATGCGTACTCTGCTGCTCACAGACTGATGACAGAAATCACATAACCAATTACAAGGGCTCAATTGCCATCAGTCAACCAATGGGGGGGGGGGGAACAAATCAAATGAGTTAAGAGGGTTACCTATTCTCCCAAATGCATCTAATGCCGTCTGCACAAGTTTCTCCCCAGCCTCTACGGAATCTAAGAGACAAGTAAAATGAGCAAAAAAAGTTACGTCGTTAAGATAAAATATGAATGGTTCATAAACATTTTGGACCTTGGTTGGCATGTTATCAAGTACATTGAATGGACTTCAGTGTAATATTCATTGTAAAACGTTCTGTATCATTAATCAGAAAACTAAAAGGTGTTGCTGGCAAAACAGCAAAGGGATTTAATGGTTTGGAGATAATAGCAAGAGATGATAACCACATCAGTCAGTTCAGGTTGAAAGGGGGGAATGCTGCAAGAGGAATAGGAAGTAAATATCTTGGAGGAAGAGAGAAAATAAATGTAAAAGCATAATTAAAAGCAAATAACATTTGCATTTGAATGAAGATATACAATACCAGAACCCCAGAAGACTACACTACCGATAAGTGGTCATTGTGCAACAAGAAAGAGCTACAAGCTAAGACTTAAGGTTGTCAAATATAGAACACATGAAAGTTTTAAAGTAAAAATCAGCAGGAGTCTTAGTGGTCAATTTCAGACTTCGAGGCCAGCATTCAGACAGGCGTGATACAGATCTTCTTAGGAACCTGACCCTTGAGAGCGTAAGTGTTCTACCGCAGTGTCTTTTTAATAAAAATAAAGCCACTTCTATAAAATACATGCTCTGCTAATCCTAAATCCACCATGTACAATCTTTTCAAGGAAAAAATTGTATGCAGCTTATATAAAATGCATGCCAACATCTATAGTACAACTGAAAACAGATTGTATATAAAGTGCAAATGTGAGATTATTTTGAATGTATAGAGAGAGGATAGAGAGGAGAGGATAGAGAGGAGAGAGAGAGAGAGGAGAGAAAGGAGAGAAGACCAAGGTTACTCTGAACTGTTAGATGTGACAGATATATATATATATATGTGTATGTATACATGTATACACACACACATACATACATACATATATATATATACACACACACATACATATATATAATATATATACACACATACATATACACACATACATACATACATACATACACAAACACACACAGGAGAGATTATCGGACATCTAAAAGTTTAGAGTAACCTTGGACATCCAGCTAACATCATTGGGTGCATGATATCCCCTCCCACTCAGAAGTTTGATGTCCCACTTTTAAGGTGCAACTGCAGATTGCCTACTTTGCATGCAATACATGCCCATTTTAACTAGTTACACTCACATGTTATCTATTACCCTTCTGCCTGAGAACACACTTTATCACGCAGAATTGTACTTTATGTCTTTTTTCTTTACCCCGCATGTGGTTCCTGAGAGACGCACTCCTACCTTTGTTTCAATATTTCTACGAGACCTTGTGGATGGTCTTTCCCATGGAGAAGCACCTCAGAGCCTGATAAAGGGTTGTATTTTACATTATTGTAACTTATTCACACGATGTATTGCATTTATAACCTTGATTATACCAAGAGCTGCAGGGCGGCAGCGCTATTCTGTGACATCACCCAGCACTACCGCCGAGCAGCATCTTGATTATACCAGGGAGACAGAGCAGAGGAGGCTCGGAGGAGGCGTGGCCGTGAGCGGTTCGCCCTCATTGGCCGTCGCATGAAAAAAAAAAATCTCAGTCTCTTCCCCAGCCATCCGCTTTGCAGTACGGCACGCCACGACCGTCGCTTGCGGTATGAGCACTTTCATTGGATGTAAGCAACTTGTTTTGGCGCCGTGAAATGCCGCTACACGCGACACGCGCATGTTTTGGCGTATAATCATGGCCTTAGGACTGCTGCACTTTGTATCCATTTGTTTTGTAAGTGTGGGAAGAGCCTGGCATGATGGCTTGCAAAACCTTCCTCCCAAATCTAGCCTCGTCAGGAGGGTGATACATCGAACTTTCAATGCCCAATGAACGTATTCTGTGAGACCATGTCGCAGTCCTACATATATCTTGTGATGAGGCAAGGGCCCTATTGGCTCATGAAGTAGCTATAGCCATAGGGAAATGAGCCTTAGTCACTAATGGACAATCCAGATGTCAAGGCTTCCTGGATACATTGCTCGACTAATCTAGCAATGGAAGAAATAGAGGCAGAAAAGCTTCTTTTGTTTCCTGAGAAGAGAACAAACTATTGGTCTGATGTCCTATAATGCTCTGATTTAACAACATATTAAGATGGGGTTCTAACCACCTCTAAGCATTGCAAAAGCTCTTTCTTTTATACGATTAGGATTTGGACACAATGAAGGGACAATTATGACATGGTTCATATGAAAGGCCAACACTATCTTAGGGAAGAAGAGAGGTTACTGGCTGCATAACATTATCACCCTGATCATACACATACACACACACACACACACACACACACACACACATACACACACACACACGTGTGTATATACAGTTGTGTGAAAAAGAAAGAACACCCTCTTTGAATTCTATGGTTTTACATATCAGGACATAATAAAAATCATCTGTTCCTTAGCAGGTCTTAAAATTAGGTAAATACAACCACAGATGAACAACAACACATGACATATTACACCGTGCCATGATTTATTTAACAAAAATAAAGCCAAAGGACCAGCAGGGACCTAGCTCCAGAGGCAACACCAAACCTCACTCAGGATTTACCAGAATATGCATGCTTTGCGGAGGGACCAGCCAGCCAGTGCTCCCCCTGCTGGCAACTGTGAGCAGAGCCCAGGTAGTTTTACACCAGCTTCCATTTAATTATAACCTAGTTCCTCTTCTTCTTCCTGTAGGAGCATCTGAGAGAAATGTCAAAACAAGAAGGTAGGAAAAACCCAAGTGGGGATCTCAGGTGGGAGGAGCCTTATTTGCTTTGGCAAATAAGTGGGAGGGGCATAACCCTCATTGTTTGTACGGTCATGGGGGACGATCTACATATTCCTCTATCTATATATAAAACTCTAAGGATGTCTGCACATCCCTCTGTGATAAGATGATTGGCCCATCACTCACCTAGGGAAAGCCAGCCAGTGAGGCTGCACATCCCTCCCCCTCTGTGAATGGAATGGAGAGCACATGGGGCAGGAGAGAGCGCAAAGAGAGGAGAGGAGAGACAGCAAGATCAGTAGGAGGAAACAGAATGTAGTGTGCACAGAGGAGAGCAGGCACAGTAAGGCAGGGAGTACAAAGGGGAGCAGGGCATGATAGAGAAGAGAGTATTGTGGGGACGAGGGAACAAGAGACAGCAAGGTATTACAGGGAGGGGTAAAAACAAAGAGTAATGTTTAATTAATAACCTTTCAGATCACCTAGATCAGTGTATGTTACGCTGGGTACAGTTAATATACATATACACATACACACACATACTCATAAAAAAAACAATTTGACACTTCATTGATCTATAAACTAGCACAGATACAAGTATATTAAAAGCATGATAAAGTCTTCTCTAGGAAGAATGCCAGCACTTTATACACAATAAAGCCTTTAATGGGTGAATAATGGATTCTACTCAATGCTAAAATAGATCTCAAAGAAAGGTGATTAGGTCAGGATTAGTATACACTCAATAAGTTTCAATGATCTTATATTAATTGTGTGCCCTACCCAAACAATTATGAGGGAAAGGACTGAACTACATACCATAGTTGGCCACAGCTTTTCCTCCTTTTGCTCTTATTTCTTCGACAACTTTGTCAGCAGCTGATGAACTTTTTCCATCTCCCTTAAAGTCTCCTCCCAAATCATTCACTGTAAAAACAAATACAAATTCAATACTTGACAAACAAAATAGTTTACATATGTGCAAACGGGCACACAGGTCAACGTTAATGAACCAAGTACTGTACATAGCTTTATTTATATCCAAAATAATGTGGGGGGGTGGGGGGGGATTCTCCTTGTATTTAAAGACCCCAAATCAGAAAGGTCGATGTTTTGTCGAGCACCATCTGAAGTTGAGAGCTATGAAAAAAAGCAGCAGTTTATAAGGAGCAAAACATGATCCAGGGGATCCCTGGACATACGAGAGTCACTGTTCAGGGGCAGCAAGTTGGCCGTCCGCAGATCAAACTGGTAGACCCATAATGGCCGCAGGGTCAGCGCTCACTCCAACGATCAATAGAAATGCCGTGATATCATCCACAAATAATATTGTGGCTTTTTATTGATGACCCTACTTTCATGTTTTCAGTTCACCAGCCATATTTGCAGTCTGTGCCAAATCCGGCACCACAAAAAAAAAAAACCTACAAATATCTCGGGGGCGAGGGAGTCCATGGACGATGTAAGATGGGATTGTCGCTTTAAAGCATTGCAAAATCAAGGCTTAATTTTGTACACATTAAGATGAGAAAGACGGACAGGAGGAACATTTTAGAAGCAAATTATTGTATGATACAATCACAGATTGCTGCGGAGTTCCATCCTGCAAACATTGTGTATCAAACGATTTCTAGGCAACCCTGCAATTATCATCATCATCCATTAGCGTGCAAGCGTACTCGGCAGCACAATTAAAATAGATGCATTAGTGCACTGCAGTAATGCATTAAAGGCATTCCAACAATTCCTTTATCCAAACAAAAAAGCTTGAAGAGTAAGATTAAGTTTCCTTTATCATTATATGTAAAACGGATGCTACGGATTGCAACTCTAGGAGTAAAGCGGAGGCTGCCTAAATAGGAGTCATTTGTGTTAATAACAACATAGCTTCGAGTTCACAATCTTTTAAGATAAAAGGCCAAAGAGTTGCATCTCAACTGCCATGCTCTGACTTCCAAACTTCTAATTATTTTTAGCTCTGGGGACCCTCCAGTTTCTGAGGTACTAATAGTTATAGTTGCCAGTGTTACATTTTCAATTTGAGAAATTAAAAAACGACGCCAAGCCCAACGGGCGAAAAGTAAGCGGCCATGGCTGACGTTGTGGCTTCCTATTGAAGGACTGCATACGTCAACTTTGAAAATCCAGGAAGTGAATTGGCAATTTTAACGGTAAGTATTTTGGGAACCAGGTGGTCCATGGAGCACAGCTCAGGTCCAGAGAAACCCCCTGGTTCAGATTCTGTTTTAATTTTTTTTTTAACCCTGTCCAAAATAGGTAGTATTGATGTTTTAAGCAATCAAGTTGTAAAGCAGTCGTTTGCACATCCTATATCATCTTTACCAATTGTTGCATATTTAAGATCTGTGTATTAGCTTAACAAATTTATTGACAAAAAAATTACTGCCCAAAAAAAAAAAAAAAAAAACCGATACAGCATCACTGACCACAGAAAACACAAATTTTATAGAAAGCTACCATAGGATGGGCATCATAACTATTTTAGATATGACTTACTCCATATCTCAAAAAATATGATTTGAACAGTTCCTCACCAAAAAAGTTGGATTTCTCCCCCCCCAAAAAAAGTCTTAATTTTTACTGCTGCACATGGTGATATTTGTATCAACCCAACGTTGTTTGTGGCTTTTCAATTAGTAAGTAATTCAGTATGCCAAATTGTACTTCAACCACAAAATTGTGAGAGGAGTTACTCATGTGCGATATCACTTTGCCGACCTGCACCGTTCGTCTGTTCTGTTTTTTACAGGAATGGCTTAAATCTCACAGCTGCAGGACACACAACAATTGTGTAACACAAATAAGTACCTGGAAAACATATTGAGTGGATTGATAAAAACATGTAAATCAGTCAAAATGGAAATCCTTTCATATAAAAACCTGGTAATTGATCGGTGAAAATCAATACTGAAATCGCTGAACGAACACACACACACACACACACACAAATAGAGAGAGCATTTTTGCAATTACCTTCATAGAATCGGAGCCATATAATGACATACTATAATTGTTGTCTGTGCTTTGGAGCTCATTGAGATGATAGACAGCACATTGCACAGAAAGATCAATAACTGAAATACTGATCTTAGAACAGTTTTTCATGCCAGCAATCCCCAGACAAAGACAATGTGGATTTTTAAACACCTATAATATGGTAAAAATACTCAGTCTGAGATCCAACTACATCATAATATTTCAACACATATTTGGTGTTCACATACTCATAACCAACTATAGCTGTTTGACAACCAGAAGATCACAATAGTCAAATAGTTGCATAGATGTACAGTAGCCTGTGTTATTTCTAGTGTTACAGTACCATATGTAACAATATACAGTAACTATACTATGCCAATATTAGAGCTGGTACTTACTGAAAGTCTGTGGTATACAGTACCATGTTATGCGGTCATACTGTATGTCGTGTTAGAAGTGTGGTGGATGTCACAAATTAGACTGTAAGCTCCTCGGGGCAGGGACTCCTCTTCCTTAATGTTACTTTTATGTCTAAAGCGCTTATTCCCATGATCTGTTGTTTATATTATCTGTTATTTATTTGATTACCACATGTATTACTACTGTGAAGCGCTATGTACATTAATGGCGCTATATAAATAAAGACATACAATACAATACAAAATTACATTCTACCATAAAAGGCTGGTTACGCCTGCCGGTAAAACCAAGTAGTAGACCTGGTTGTACACCTGTGTGGTCCTTTAATGTAAAAGGTACACACCTATGATGGAAGATCTCAAACATCATAGGTCTACAATCCAAGTAATTCAAAGTCCTACATCATGCATCATCGATTTAAAGCAGGGGTGAACAAAAATCTGCGAACCAGTTGGAATTTTTAGGAGCCACAACTTGCTAAAGAGGGAGAGGGGAAGTTAATGGTTGTCATGACACTAAACGGCACCCTTCGTGTCCCCCAACCTCTCAGCGGCTCTGTGTGTGAGTGCTCTATCGTGTATCTGCGACTGTATTCTGCAGCATACACAAACATTGGAATTCTATTCAATAACTGAATATTACGGAGATCTACTGTATTTCCCCTTTTCTGTAAATAAAAATACCACTTGTGGTGCATTTGCATGTCCCAGATAGGTCTGCAACCCTGTCCTTACCCCCATTATCGGTACGCAAACAGAGCGTGCACTGTAGCCAGGGGCTCTGGGTAATGGTCTTTTCTTCTGGGAAGAAATAACTTTTCTAAATGGATTCTGTGTTCTTTATTTCTCCATTAAAAAAATTGTAGTTCCCTTTAATACCAAATCTACTTAATCCTTTAAATAAGTGGCAAAAGCCTTTTCGGCATCAAGACTCGGTACTCTATCAGCGATAGCTGGTCTTTTTTTTGTTCTTCAGATATTGCAGTACAGATAACACTTTTCTAATATTATTTAGAGGATTCATACCTACTATGAAGAATGTCTGATCTATGGAAATTAATTCAGGTAATATGGATCTTAATCTGTCAGCCACTATTATTTTCAGAATTTTATAGCTTGCCCTGACTGGTCTGGCAAATGCTCTTATGAATGTGGAATTAAATCCACTTGATATATTTGTATTACTCCAAGTAGTATTATACATATCTCACATACAGTATGGAGACGTTTTATGCTTTAATATCTTGAAAAACTCTGCCGTACACCCGCATGGGCCTTCTAATTCTTCTTCCAGTGATATTTTTTATTTCACTGGGTTTACTTTATTTCAGATGTTCCGACTTCTTTCCAATTTGCTTCTTTATTGGCTTTATCTGTAACTTTTTTACTGAATACATTTCTATAGAGCACCCTAAATATTTCCAATTTTTATTGCTTTTGTTTTGGATTCCCCCTTCCTGGTCTCTAAGCACATCTACAGTATTTTATTTTTGGTTCTATCCCTTCAAAGTTAGAGAAAATCTTCCCAGTTTAATTACCAAATTGAAAACTGTATAATTTAGGAAAGACATATTTGACAACTCTTAGTTCGGTATTAAGTCAAATGCATTTCTGTTATCCAAATATTCCATCTCATTTTCTTCAGAAAATTTGGATTTTATGTTTTGGAAAGCGTTTGTGAGATTCTCATGTGTTACTAGGAAATAATCATTAATTTCCTTGTATAAGAGATTATATTACCCCATAGTACCACTTTTGCTGTGTCCCAAAAGAAGCCCATGATTTTCTTTATTACTCTTATTGTCCTCTTGAAAAAGTTCCCACGAGCTGGATAAAAAGGATTTAAAATGGTCGGAGTCTGTTAAATTTGTGGAAACCTCCAATTTATAATGCCAACTTTTTTTTTTTTAAAGATTTTATTCCAAATCAATGTGTGGTCTGAAAGGATTGTTTACAATTTTAGATGAAATTATTGTATGAAATATTCTCACATCTGTTAAAATTTGATCTATTTTAGACATTGTGGGATGGGCCCTTGACATACACAATGATTCTTCTGGGTGCTGCGCTCTCCAAGGGTCTACTGTATTGATAAGATATTACAACAGCATACAGGCATACCCCGCATTAAAGTACCCAATGGGTCCAGAGCATGTATATAAAGCGAAAATGTACATAAAGTGAAGAACTTCCTTTATTCCACTTATCGATGCATGTACTGTACTGCAATCGTCATATACGTGCCTTTGCTGATGTAAATAACGCATTTGTAACAGGCTCTATAGTCTCCTCGCTTGCGCACAGCTTCGGTACAGGTAGGGAGCTGGTAGTGCTGTTCAGGACGTGCTGACAGGCGCATACGTGAGCTGCCATTTGCCTATTGGGCGATATATCCTTACTCGCGAGTGTACTTAAAGTGAGTGTCCTAAAAGTGAGTGTCCTTAAACCGGGGTATGCCTGTATTTGTTTTCCCCTTTCATCTTGGCCTTAGCTCTTTTTTAAGTGAAACTTCTTTAGTGGCACCTATTCTGATGGGGCAAAACGGGAGAGATGGAGACGAAATGCGAAACGGAAGTGACATCACGGCTACCCCCCGCTCTCCCCACACGTCTGCTGTATCGCCGACACCGCTCCTAGCTGGCGCCGCTCCCTCCACACGGCCAATCACATATGCGGCGGCCGGCGACGCTGCTCCTAACTGCCGCCATTCTCCCAATACGGCCGCTGCAATGGCGCGCATGCGCATTACTAATGGCGACTACGGGCATCTGCGTATGCGCAGAAGCGGCGCCGTTCCCCCAACATGTCCACTGCCATGCCCCGCATGCGCAGTAGTCATGGGGACGCAAAGGAAAGACACGCATGCGGCTGGCAGCGGCGCCGTTCCCCCCATACGCTCGCGCCGCGCATGCGCAGTACTGACGCAGCACCGTCGGGAGGAGGAGTGCCGAGTGTCGAGTGAGCGCACACACGCGCGAGCGCGTTACCATGCCCTGTCGCCTCCTGCTCTGGTACAGTAACAGGGGGGGGGAGGATGAGCGTGCTGTGTCCCCCGCAGCACCAACAGAGGGGGGGAGGAAGAGGGCAGAGCGCCCCACGCACGTTAAAGTGCCCTTCAGTAACCCCCCCCCCCACCATGGCCCTGTACATCTGCTGGGGGGCTGGCTGCAGCAGCTCCGCCAGGTGGAAGAGAATGGGGGCTGCTCCACGCATGTACCTCTGCTGGGGGGGAGACTCAAACAGAGCCCCCCGTGTCCGCAGCTCCGCCAGGGGGTGGGGGGAGTCAGGAGACAGAGGGTGTGTGTGTCATACACTGACTGACACACACACAATGACTGACACACATATATACACATACCTCCACAGGGGGGTCTGGCTGCCGCAGGACACACAGCCCGCAGCTCTGCCGGGGGGGGAGACTCAGACAGAGCCTCCCCCCACCCCCCCTGTGTCCGCAGCTCCACCGGGGTGTAGGGAGTCAGGAGAGAGGGGGGCAGGACACAGAGAGAGACATACACACCACACACAGAGAAACACACACACACACCCAAGGAATTCAGTTACTATAAATATAGACGTGCAAATAGCTAAAACACGCGGTCAAACTTCTTTGTGTTTTGGAACTGAAATTGTTTTGATTTTTAATTAAAAACATCACCATCACAAATACAATTTCTGTGACAAAAGACAAAGAAGTTTCACTTACTATGCGCGTGCACAGCACACACAGCTTTTTTTTTTTACATCTAAAGTGGCATTACCGATAATATTAAAAGTGCCCTCTTAGCAATAATAGCCTTTTGGCAAATTTGTTTTTATCTTCCCCCAATTGTGTAAAAATGTAAAATAAAAAAAAAATAAAAAAAAGGCTTTTGCATATTCATTTGGGGCATAGATATTACACACATACAGTTTCTTCTTTTCAATTACCACGTAATAAATCCCCCTTGTTAATTTGAATATACATTTATGTCCTCCAGTTAAAGGTCTTTTTTCATTAATAGATCTTTACTTTTATATGATGAATATTTACAGCTTTGTACCCATCTCATTCGTAATTGTTCATGGTCCAAGCTTGTTAAATGGAGTTTCTTGTAAAAGAGTTATATCAGTTTTGTGTTTACCCAAATGAGTTAAGATTTTCTTTTTCACAGCGGAGTTAATAAGTAAGTCCTCGTTTTACGACGAATGGCTTATCCGACGCTGTCCAATGCGTCCCTATGGGCGGTTTTACGACGCCAAAATGGCTTATCCGACGCTCTTACGATGCTTTGTAAAGTTGCAACATCATGTCAATCAGAAGGCTGCAGTCTGGGAAATCATCCAGATCAGTCTGTGTGAAGGTTTAGTGGTGTATTTAGGCCTTTAAACATGTCCAACAGTTTTATTATACAGTTCTGGATTCAATAAATAGAATCTTTACATCATAATGTATGTGTGTGCTGCATATCTTATTGCCTGCATACAATATTTGGTGTATTTTAGCATTAAAAATGCCTTCAGGAACGGAACCTTTCATTTAAACAGTGTTCCTATGGGAAAATGTGATTCGCTTTACGACGCTTCGCTATCCGACGCCATTTTGAGTAACGCATTGTGTTGGATAACCGAGGACTGCCTCTCCCTACAGTAGATTCCAGGATGTTAGTTTTAAGGTGGCCATAATACTGCCTTAAAATTAGATTTTAACCTTGGGGACGGCTTTCCTTTACCTTTCTCACCACCTGTTACAGATGTAGCAATACTCACCCCCTGCAGCTCCATCACAGCAGACACTGTCACCGGCGCTGCAGACTTGCTACGGTACCTCTGTACATAGGGTGCCTTTGTATTAACATATTTGAAGAAGCACCAATAGTATATTTTCCTGTATATGGGTTGGTTCCATTTTCCCATTGCCGACACAGTAACCAACAGCAGAAACAATATACAGGCATACCCCGCATTAACATACGCAATGGCCCGGAGCATGTATGTAAAGCGAAAATGTACTTAAAGTGAAGCACTACCTTTACCCCACTTATCGATGCATGTACTGCACTGCAACCGTCATATACGTGCATAACTGATGTAAATAACGCATTTGTAACAGGCTCTATAGTCTCACTGCTTGCGCACAGATTCAGTACAGGTAGGGAGCCGGTATTACTGTTCAGGACGTGCTCACAGGCGCATGCGTGAGCTGCCGTTTTCCTATTGAGCGATATGTACTTACTCGCGAGTGTACTTAAAGTGAGTGTCCTTAAACCGGGGTATGCCTGTACAGTACACATATAGTTGTGTGAAAAAGAAAGTACACCCTCTTTGAATTCCATGGTTTTACATATCAGGACATAATAACAATAATCAGTTCCTTAGCAGGTCTAAAAAATTAGGTAAATACAACCTCAGATGAACAACAACACATGACATATAACACTGTGTCATGATTTAGCAAAAATAAAGCAGCCATGTGTGAAAAACTAAGTACACCCTTAGTGCTTCCATAGGAATTAAGATGCCAAGTAGCAGACAGGTGCTGCTAATCAAATGCCCTTGATTAATTGATCATCAGCAAGTGTGACCACCTCTGTAAATGCCGAAGTTTTAGCAGTTTGCTTGTCTGGAGCATGACCAGGGAGGTTCCAGGCGGTTCCCCTCTCCCCCCGCCTTGTACC